>PVJN01009551.1:0-60201 GCA_004026805.1 Lasiurus borealis | reverse complement strand
GGGGCTGCCTGGTCAGGGGAGCCCCATCCAACAGTCTCCCACCTTCTCCTGGAGTATAGTATCCCTTAAATCCCCAACAAACATTCCCAGTGCAACCCTCACCTGTTTTCTCTGTCTGCTCTGGGACAAGGCTCAGGACACGTCCCTTTATTCTGTGGTCATTTTTTTGCTCCCTCGTTAGTAGGTTTTTAGTGTATCCAAAACATCAATGAATGAGAAAAATCATAATTTGGACTGTTATAAGCAAAAAAAATCCCTTACTTTACTTTGGGTGCTGAACACACATTACAATATAAAATTGACATATTATAGAATAGAATACTGAAACCTTTGTAATTGTGTTAATCAATGTTATCCCCAAGAAGTTCAAGAAAAAAAAGAGAAGAAAGAAATGAAAAAAGAGATCTGAAATTTAGTGTATGGCAAATAGCACTTTAGGATCTTTGGACACAAAGCTAAAGAAAAATTCATCCTGGAATAGAATAAGCTCACAGTAAATCATCAATATACAATACTTATGCCTTTAAAAGTAAAATCTGAAAAAGAGATATTGACTTTTCCTTTTAAAGACAGAAGTCTTAATGAAGGAAATGGAAATAGTTATAGGTTCTTGTTAGAGAAAGCCTAATTGTCCCTAATTTACATAATTAATACAATGATTTTGCAGTTGTCAAACTCAAGTCTTAACTTGAAAAGTCTGCATTGTATGTTAAGATTCTTGAAATTGGAAATCAGAAGCAAAGTATATAGAAGTGCTTTCTCCTAAGAAGAGGAAAGTCCCAGACCCTCCTAAATACATTCATTATTCTATGTTTTCTTTTGTTAATATTAGGAAGCCCTGAGAGGTTTGGAAAACATGGACCAACTTCACTAATTATGAGCTCTGTGCATTGAGTGCTCAGGCCATCCAGGCTGCCACGCCCAGTGAAGAGTCATATGTGTGGCACTTCCTCCCAGAATTGAGACCTGCTTCAGGAGATCCATGCCTGAGTCTGTCTTCATGTCAGTCCTGAGAACAGAGCTTCAGCCTTCTCATTACCAGGCAGAAGACAGCAGTGGATCCACACTTTTAGGTCATGACTCAGCAGAGAGACAGCACAAACCAGTGAGTGGCAAGGGATATGGTGGATGGAGGGGCAATTATGGAGAAATTTGTTTCTTCATTATCAAGGCAGCAGGACAGCTGAGATAGCCAGGTAACAGGGCATTGATAAGCAAAGTTACAGCTCAGAGGCCAATGAAGTTTATGTTATTTTTTCCATTGGGGATTTTAGAACTCTCATTTATAATTCTGTACTTCTCATCTACCATTCCTACCTTTCAAAGTCATTGCCCATACCAGATCGGAAACCTGAACTATTCATTCCCTAAGAGTTCCAGTGTGATCATGAATACTGTGGTTATGATTATGTCAGTGATGAGGAGAGTAACCTTAATTTAACGAAAATCCATTGAGAGTTTCCTTGTGCCAGACTGAGAGCTCTGTGTAATGTAGCTTCCATTGTCACCCACATAATATCCTCAATATCATGGTATACAATTATTGTTATATTAGAGTTGAGGAAAGGAGCAAAATATTCCTACTTAATTTGTACCCAGGTTCTTGGGCAAAAAAAGTGGAGTCAGATTTGTATAGTGAGACGCTATTCACAGGGCACAGGATGCAGAACAGTTTCTTTCTGTACAATTTAGTTCACATGGCTATTGAGCTCTTGAAATGTGGCCAGTCCCAACTGAAATGTTCTGTCTTTATACTAGTAAAACACGGGATTTGAAGACTTATAAGAAAAGACTATAAAATATCTCAATTTTTATATTGGTAAAACTATGTTTTTGGTATAATGGGGTAAATCAAATATGAAAATTAAAATAAACTAAAAAAAAAAAAAAAGAAAACAAAAACCTCTAGCCCAACCTACTTAGTCTACTCTTTCTCTTTCCAGGTCACTCTAGTAAGCATGCCTGTGGGGAAGCAACTGAGTCTCATTTATTTCTACTTGGCACAGAGTAGGCCATTAAAACAAAGAAAACATATACACATTCTTTGAAATACTGATTACATGTTGTTCGTATATAATAACATAGTATATAATAGCATAGTTCACATGGCTGACACACTGGTGGTTTTGATGCCCAGGTTTCATCCCTTCCAGGGATGGCTTGTGACTAAAGAAATGAATGAGATTCATCATTTTCCTCCAACCATCCTTCCCAGAATGACTAATTGAAACTGATGAGGGGACTTTGAGAACTTCTATTTGTAGCTAAATTGTGATGAATCAAGTTTTGTTTATATATTTTGCTCCTTGGATTTCACACACGAGTGAAATCATATGGTGTTTGTATATCTCGGTCTCAGTTATTTTACTTAATTTAATACCCTCAGGTCCATCTATTCTGTCACAAAAGGTGAGGAGTCATTCTTTTTTACACACAAAAAAAATGGACTCAGACAATTTATTACACACTTCTTATAGTGTGCTTATAAAACCTACAAGTCAAAGAAACTAATCGTGCTGCATTTGGATAAAATAAAGTACATTTAACTGCTTATTAGTGTCCTTGAACTAATAAGGACAATAATAAAAAGCATTTTGTTAAGAGAGATCTACACTTCTCATTCCTTTTTTTTTCTATTTAGGAGGGTACTGATAGGCTAGTGTGTGCTTATGGATTCATGAAGCTCTAAATAACCTTACTCCTCTCATTTATTCAGCCCATTCTTTCCAAAGTGATGCATGCAGTAATAGGCTCATGGAGCAAAATGCAATATGCAAAGAGTTCTAAGAAGAATGTTTGTCATAACCAAGAAATATTACTAAAGAGGCATGCTCCTTAAGTGTGAAAACTATGAATTGCTTAAATTCAAAATATAGACACACTAATGTGCTTGTTTCCTTTATACCAGCTCTGAGGTATTTTCTAAAAGGTGTCTGTGCTATGTGGAGCCCCACAATCACACAGGTGCATTGGAATTCCTCCTTCTGGGATTCTCAGATGTTCCAGAATGGCAACCTCTAACCTTCAGCCTGTTCCTGTTCATGTACCTGGTCACTCTGCTGGGGAATCTGCTCATCATCGTGGCCATTGGCTCTGACTCCCATCTGCACACCCCCATGTACTTCTTCCTCTGCAACCTGTCCATGGCTGACATTGGCTTGTCTTCTACCACCGTCCCAAAGGCGATTTTGGACATTCAAACCCATAGCAGAGTCATCTCCTACGCTGGCTGCCTGACTCAGTTGTCTTCTTTAATTTTTTTTGCATGTTTGGACAGTGGACTCCTAACTGCGATGGCCTATGATCGGTTTGTTGCTATCTGTTATCCCCTGCACTACCTGGATACCATGAACCCTCGTGTCTGTAGCCTGTTGCTTCTGCTATCTTTTTTGATCAGCCTTTGGGACTCTCAGCTGCACTGCTTGATGATATCACAGCTTTCCTTTTGCACAAACATGGAAATTCCTCATTTCTTCTGTGACCCTCCTCAACTCCTGGAGCTGGCTTGTAATGATACCTCCACTAATAAAACATTACTCTATTTTATTGGGGCCATCTTTGGCGGCATTCCAGTCTCAGGTATCTTTTGCTCTTACTATAAAATTGTTTCCTCCATTCTGAGAATCTCATCGTCAGGTGGAAAGTATAAAGCTTTCTCCACCTGTGGTTCTCACCTGTCAGTTGTTTGTTTATTTTATGGGACAGCCCTTGGGTTGTATCTCAGTTCCGCTGCCTCACATTTTTCGAGGAAGGCTGCAAAGGCCTCTGTGGTGTATGCTGTGGTCACCCCTATGCTGAACCCTTTCATCTACAGTCTGAGGAACAGGGACATCAAGAGGGCCTTGCAGCGATTCCTCAACAGAATAACCTAGTCCAGTGTTCAGCAAACTGCAGCTCCAGAGTTTGCCCCTCTGTTGACTAATGAGTTTGCCAGTCCCTGAGTCCTACACTCCTGATTCCAGTAATTACAGGCTGTAGTTCATTGTGACTAAGCCCCTATCCTAATGGTCGGCAAACTCATTAGTCAACAGAGCAGCAAACTGTGGCTTGCGAAACACATGTGGCTCTGGAGCTGCAGTTTACCGACCACTGTCCTGTTCTTAATACATGGACAATTGTAGATATTTATTTATTTATTTATTTATTTATTTATTTATTATTAATTTTGTCTGTGGATTAGAAATGACTCAAAACCAAACATTGGTAATTGGCAAACATATCTTTTTGGTAAGACAATGTTTGTATCTTGCGACTTTCAACCCTTCAGATCTTTTCTGTCTAAAAATAATTTATTTGGGTACATCTTTAATGGGACTAAGGAAGTATTCTGGGATTCTATCTATGTCAAACTCACCGCACCATTCAATCCTATTACAATAAAGAATTTTCTATATTTGTTACCTAGGACCCAGGCATCCTGTAGAAATTCACAACTCTTTTTTAATATGTATGTTATACATGATTCTAAACCATTTCACTGTCTATGCTATTTTTCTGTGTCCATGCTATTTTTCATAAAACTTTGGCTTTAATCAAATCTATTAATGCAGGTGTGTGACAGAGTGTGTGGCACTGATCTTCAATCTAGGAAGCATGTGATGAGCTTTAAAAATCTTGATTCCTGAGTCCATTAACCATACATTAAGATTTAACCAAATTTGAGAGTGAAAGAGGATAATGTTTTTTAACAGTCCCCGGGTGGGTCTAATGTGTTTTGAGACCTGGCCAAGAATTCCTGAATTTTGTCTGGCCTATTATTAAAAAATGACTTGTATATCTTGGGTTCTTTACTGTTCATGATCAGATACTGAAGATCTCAATGTGATCAGAGCTCAAGAGCAGCTATGAAAGAGCTTGCCTTAGTAAGAGCTAATGTGATTTCCTCTCCTCCCATTCTGAGTAATATCTCTTTTTTACATATCTTATCCCTCCACACTCCACAGCTATCTCTCTGTACTTGATATTAAGCTATAGTTTTTCTGCTCCAAACTTACCCTTCTACTCTTTCAGTTCTTATGCTGTGGCTGGTGCAGCCTCTGCTTTTCCACCTGGCTTCTCTTTAGAATCTTCCAGTAATTGTCAGTAACAGGAAAGATTCTTCCAACCATTTCCCTTGTCTCTTACCCTATGTGGTTGTTACTAAGACCTATAGTTATGACACTTTATTTTCATATTTCTTTCATTTATGCCTTACATCTTTCAAAAACTATTTAATCATACCTATCTTATAGTATGTCCATTAAAAATAACTAGAGTGGCTACTCTCTCCTTACTGAACTCTCACTGGTAACACCTAACATGTTGAATAAAGCTATGGTGTGATATACAATTGGAAGAATGTAAAGTCAGTTCAGGACCAAAAGGTAATTTTAATGTTATGTCTGGGTCAGGGGTATACAATTGAGGTTGAAAATAGTGGTATGTTATTTCCAATGGCTGTGTGATTTTAATTGTGCCTGTAGATTATTAAGTCTCCCAAGTCATTATAAATGAACTTAACTCTATTTTCATTTTCATTACTCAGGGATAATAAACAGCCATGTCCTCAGCCAAGGGGCTATTTCTCCTTTCACTGGTAACTGCCTCAATTAGGATTCCACTTTGTAACCATCATTCCTTCTCTTTTTTCAGGGTCAATCTATCCTTGACCTCCTAATGTCTTATGCTACACTAGAGGCCCCATGCATGAAATTCATGCACTTGTAGCATCCCTAGTAAAAGGCAGATGATGTCTGGATATTTCCTCCCTTTCCCTGGGAAGCCCCCCACCTGGTCAAATTCCTGGTCTTGAGGAAACTTTGCATACTATGCTTTTATTATACAGGACTAGAGGCCCAGTACATGAAATTCCTGCATGAGAAGGGGAGAGGTGTTCCTCAACCCAGCCTGCATTTTCTCCAATCGGGGACCTCATGAGTATGTCCAACTGCCCATTTAGGCTTGATCCCTCTCACAATCCAATACTGCTGGCTCACAATCCAGGACTGCTGCCTTCCAATCTCTCATCTGCCTGCCTGCATGATTGCCCCTGATTGCTTCTTCCTGCCAACCAGATCAACTCCTAATTGTTCCCCTGCTGGCCCGATAACCCTTAACCGCCCTCTCCTGCTGGCCTGGTATCCCCAAACTGCCCTCCCTTGCCAACCTGGTCACCCCTAACTGCCCTCCTTTGCAGGCCTGATTACCCTCATCAGTCTCCCCTACAGGCCTAATTTCCCCCATCAGCTCTTTTCTACAGGCCTGGGCCCCCTGAACTACCTTTCTCTGCCAGCCAATTCACCCCTAACTGCCCTCCCCTGCAGGCCTGATTGTTCCAACTGTCCTCCCTTACAGGCCTGGTGCCTCCCAATTGCCATCCCCTGCAGTTCTGGTCACCCTTAACTGCCCTCCCCTGCAGGCCTGGACTCTCCCAACTGCCCTTCCCTTTTGGCCTGATTGTCCACCACTGCCATCCCTTGTTGGACTGATTGCCCACAACTGCCCTCCCCTGTTGGCCATCTTCGGTGGCTTTCTTGTGTCCACATGGGGGCAACCATCTTTGACCACATAGGGGCAGCCATCTTGTGTGTTGGAGTGATGGTCAGATTGCATATTACTCTTTTATTAGATAGGTTACATAGGTATCTTTGTACATATAAATTTTTCCTTAAAAGATACAATACTTATTTGCAAAGGTAGAAGTCTGAGTTCCTGAGAAATTATCCAATAACTCATGTAATTTAAGCACTAAACTATATAGCCTACCAGCCTCACTACAGTGAATTGAGTATCTCATTGACTCAGTGTACTATTACACCTTTTCTCCTACCATAGCATTCTAAAATATGCCAACACTCACATCTCTTTCACTTTCCTATACTCCTGCCATTTGGTCATTTAGGATTCCCAAAGTTTTCCTCTGCCATGTAGAAACACACACATAATTAGCATACTTTATCCCATGTCCAATTTATCTTGGCAAGTATTTAATTTTTCTCCATATCAGTTAAATCACTCTCTGCACTCCTCAAGCAGAGAAATCTGAGCTAGGAGGACTGTAAAAGTTAGGGGTTCTCACCAATTAACATTACCATACATCTCACTTTCACTCACCATATAAGGCAGAATCACATTTTAAAAGACTTCAAGAGTTAAAATGCAAAGATTATGTAAGAAAATCTATCTGGAGAGAGATTAGTTTTTACTAGTGGAACAGAAATCAGAAGCCTCTTGGAACAGATGTTGAATTAGTCCTGAAACAGCTCTGACCTCCTGGCAAATAGAAAAGGACTCTGTAGATATAAGAGAAACCAGGGAGACTTATTTTCATGGCATGGCAAGAAGCAGCAGGGGAGGGTAGTTGGGAGTGACCAGGCCAGCAGAGGAGGGCAGTAGGGGCAACTAGGCTGGCAGGGCAGGGCAGTTCAGGGTGATTAGGCTGACAGAGGAGGATACTTGGGGGCAATCAGGCCATCAAGAGAGCTGTTAGGCATCAATCGGGCTGGCAGAGGAGTGATTACACAGTGACTTGGCTGGCAGGCAGGCAGAAGCGGTTAGGAGCCAGCAGTCCCAGATTGTATGAAGGATCGAGCCAAAAACCCACAGTGAGATATCCCCCAAGGGGTCCCAGATTGGAGAGGGTGTGGGCTAGACTGAGGGATACCCATCACAGTGCAGGAATATCCTGCACCAGGCCTCTAGTAGAAAATATTTGGCTGATTCCTCCAGCGCTTAAGGATGTGAATTATACTGCAGTGGGATATTTTTATCTGTCTTCTTTCTCTGTGGCAAAGTGGCAGGGGAGGATAGTTAGGGGTGACCAGACTGGCAAGGAAGGGCAGTTAGGGGTAACCGGACCATCCCTGTTTTCCTGCCATCTCTGAGGAGAAACCCCAAGCCCTTCTCACACACAAGGCAGAAGGGCAGCAGATTCATTGATACTCCTTGCTCATGCTGCAACAGAGATTCAGGCCAGCCTAATAAGTGCTATGGGAGATGGTGATTGGAGAAGGAACAGTTTGGAATAGATTGATGAGATGGCACCAATATTTCAGATCAGAGCCCTATGAAGTTTATGTTCTTGGTTCTGGTGGTGGTGTGAGACTTTCAAGTCCACCTTGCATCCTCATTGATTCTAGCTCTGGTTGACATCTTCTTCAGCATAGCAGTAAGTGAATCTCTTTAAACTTGCCCCTAAGCACCTCAAAATTATCATGAAGGTGATGCTGAGAAAGATGACATTAACCATAACATCACACACTTTTATTGAGGGCTTCCTAAGTGCCAGGCTCTGAAATATGTGTTTTATGTATTTTGTTTGGTTTCATCTGTATAATCTCTTCTGAATTATTAGTGCAAACATTATTATTCCTTTACATAAAAAGAAAATAGCATAGCTTATTATGTAACTTGAAACAGATCATGAGTTAGTAAGAACTGAAGCCAGGTTTGTATCTGGGCAGTCTGACTCCAGATTCAGGATATCTGACCATTTTTCTCTTTGGCCAATCCAAACAGTCATTTCATTTCCCCCTCAATCCTGACAGGAACCCCGTACTTACTATAATCTTCCCTATGGAGACTTCTGATAGAACAGAGTGGAGAGCAGTAAGCCACATCTGCTGCATCAACTATAAAAAGGATGGCTGACACCACAGGCAAAGGTCATAGGAAGAATTGGCACATAAAAATTTAAGGCGGGTAATTTGGTCTCTGTCTTGTCCTGGCTCCTGGATTTCACATCAATTGTGCACTTCTTCCTCCATTCTAATAATCAACCTATTCAATTTCAAAAGGAGACAATATCAGAATCCTTTAAAAATACATTTTTATTAATTTCAGAGAGGAAGGGAAGGGGAAAGAGATAGAAACATCATTGATGAGAATCATTGATAAGCTGCCACTTGCACACCCCCTACTGGGGATTGAGCCTGCAGCCTGGGCATGTGTCCTTGGGACCCCTCAGTCTTCAGGCCAAAGCTCTATCCACTGAGAAAACTGGCTAGGGCCAAAATCAGAATCTTTGGGTACATTCCTATTCAGGATACTCAAAGCAGTTCAAAATGTACCTCAGAGATACCTGTGGATAAGATCTCTGTGCCTCTGTTTAAAATTTCAGAAAGTTGGGGCACAATGAAGTTTAATGCATGAGACGTCAGAGATTGATCATGAAATTTTTAGTTCCTTCTGCTCTACTTATTATTAGAGTGCTATGGGGAAAGTTTTTAATGTCTTTGTAATGTGGGATTATCATCTGAATTGATTCCCAGTTGACACAACTTCACTGAATAAGGATTAAAGAAATAATTGATGCCCTCTATGTAATAAACATGTGATGGATGCATATAGTAAGGGTGAGCTGAACTTACGGTTTCCCTACATCCCTGACATGACCTTTCATTTTGGTTTTTACAAGTATGTACATCCTTAGTATATCAAGGGAAGTGACTGAGTGTCATTTATTTCTGATCCCCTACCTAATCCTATACCTCATGGCCAGACAGGAGGCATCAAAAAACAAAACAAAACATAAAAACACACAAAAATCTCCTGTGGGAACTCTTCCCACATCCCGCATGGTTCAGGGTTCCCGGGTCAGGGTTTGGGTTCTGAAGGAGGCCGCACTCAAACAAAATGAGAGACTAGAAAGCATTAATTTGGCAATATTGGGGGGCCAGGCGGGAGCCTTCCTCTAGTGGAAAGGACTGCCATTTGCTCTGGCATTTTTCTCCCTTTTATTAAGGCTTTGGGACACACTCCTAGCCTTTAGGTAGGAAATAACAGAAATTAACATGATACAAACAGATAGATTCAACTAAACAATGAGTAATCAGCTCTGACCTTTCAGAGCAATTAAGGTTAGCCAGCCTTCTGGCTTCCTATTTACATCCATTTAGTGAGAACAATATTTGGTTTCCGACAATCTCCCTTAAATAGTCAGTAGACTCTTCAGTTGTTTATAGAAACAAAGTGGTCAATATGAATTCCCCGCATTTGAACATCCATGCCAGTGTTTCTTTCCATTTGTAGAATGTCCCATAGGTATAGAGAGAAGTAAAATAGTGTTTGTTTGTATCTATGTCATGGGCTTTTTATGACACCTGTTTATTTCCATGTAGTAGTATCTATATTATTCAAATACTGAATACCCACTTCAGGGGTTTTTCATAAATATAAAAATAGAAACAGAAAAGAAGGGGTAGTGAATGTTATTGCTGAGCTGAGGTACATTTCAGGATTTCATGTCATTCCATGCTCTTGATTGTGATAGGAGAGGCTTCACCCTTTCTGCCATAAAATGGCATTAGATTTTTGAAATTGTATTTTATTAGTAAGCACACTATCATAATAACGATTGAAATTCTTTGCTAAAAGATGATAAAACCTTTCTTGACTTCCAAACTTCCCCTAGGTCCCACACATGGTCTAGAGATTTGCAAAAAGGAATGCAAGCACAGAGATTCTGAGATATCCACACACTCCACATGGAGGGTGTGAAAGATTCAGGACTCAAAAATCAATCTCCTTATTCCCTCTCCAGCGCACTGTAACCTCCACATTAGCTATAGAGTGATTCTTTCAAACCTACTTGGTTTCCAATGAAAAAAGGAGGAAGAATTGATTTATCCCCTTTTGATTCATGAATTCACCTATGAATTAGGAAATGTGTCAATAATTTACAGAAGCCATAATGTCACAAACATTGTGGATTTTATGGTTTTCTATAAATAGTCATGCATTGTACAGTCCAATTTTGACAACCAAAACAGAAAATAAATTGCTATGAAAATGGAAATTTCATGTAGAGCTCTCATAGATTGATTATTATAAAACAGACTTCAAGGGTACTTTCACCTAGGCTGTTTCCAAATTGTAGCTATTGTAAATTGTGCTGCTATGAACATAGGGGTGTATAAATCCTTTCTGATTGGTGTTTGTGATTTCTTAGGATAAATTCCTAAATGTGGGATTACAGGGTCAAATGGGAGATCCATTTTTAGTTTTTTGAGGAAACAGCCTAGGTGCCCATTAGCAGATGAGTGGATCGGAAAACTGTGGTACATCTACACAATGGAATTCTATGCTGCCATTAAAAATAAGGAATTCTTACCATTTGCAGCAACCTGGTTGGAACTGGAGAGCCTTATGCTTAGTGAAATAAGTCAGTCAATGAAGGAGAAGCATCACATGATCTCACTCATTTGTGGATAAGAAAGAACATTAAAAACTGATGAACAAAAGGATAGATACAGAGGCAGTAAAGCTTCAACCAGACTGTGAAATTACAGCAGGAAGATGAAAGTTAGGTAAGGTAGATAAGAGATCAATCAAAGGACTTGTATGCATGCATATAAGCATAACCAATGAACACAGACACTGGGGGATTGGGTTATGCCTGGGAGGGAGGGGGGATAATGGGGAGACATGTATAAAAATTTAATTTAAAAAAGGGTACTTTCAAATGCATACCCTTATAACAAAAAGATGTAGTTAATAGAAAAGATTTTTTGTACTGGAACAAGAAATATTGCACAATTTGTTTGGGAGCACAAGAGACTTGGTTGAAAAGTTGTAAGGAAGACCTTCTGATAAAGGGGACACATGTGAAGGCCATCTAACCTGTTTATCAGAATTCTGATTAAGGGGAGACTTAGGGGAGTGTGGAAGGCAGTGCCACTAATTATTCCTTGACCTTTCCAGACAAGTCTGTGTACATGCAGACACCCAGATGTGGATGCCCTTGCCTAGAGTACAATGTAAGCACATGAGTCTTCCCAAGATTACTCACCCTACTGATTGTATCCAAAGATAAAAATTCCAATAAAGGCCTGATGAGGCAGGCAATAGAGGCTGCTCTGGCCACTAGAGCCAGGGAGCATCTTAGCCCTCTCACAGTTAAATTATGTCAGAGTAATCTGTTCACCCTTTGTTCAGGAGCTGCTGGAAGTAAGGCACCAATTAGTAGAAGTTGAAATATTAATCACCACTAACTTACCAATACAAATTCTCACTTGTGTGAAATCAAGAAAGGTACAAGAATTTTTATGGAATCGTGGTATGAAGAAACTTATATATAAATAATAATATAATAGAAATACAAAATATGTAATATAAAATAAATAATATAAGAATAAAATATATTAATTTATATATGTTAAATATATATTTTACATTTGTCAAATTTATACTAAAATGTATAGACATAAATTTATAAACCAAAGAAAATGAAGTCTTCCCTCACATAATAATGTGAATCATCAAATGTTTAAGGTCAATGTAGGTACTGCATTATGAGACTTAAACACAATTTTTTGGTAAGGAAGTGTATTTCAGTGATAATATATATAGTATACTAGTTAGGCAAGGTTTTCAGAAAACTGCTTATGGGTACATAAGTCAACATTGGCAAGAAAATTTGCCCACCAAACTGATGACACTGGTTGTCTTTGGGCAATGAGTATATACAGAAATGGGATTGAATTAAGATACCAAGAAAAATAAAAATTTATTGATAATGTTTCAAATCTCTCTACAACATGAGACCTGGAGGAAATATTGTTACATGTTTATATTTTTAATGTAGGTGGTGGGTGTCAATGACAGTAATAATAGGTAATATCAAGGGAGTATTACCTAAGTGTTGGACAGTATTCTAAGGCAGTGTTTCTCAATCCTGGCTACACACCAGGACAACCAAGAATCTCACACGTAGGGATGCTACAAAAATTGGCTCTAGGCTGAGGCCACAGTATCTGTATATTTTTAAATAACCACAAGCAAATATATCAATCAACTGGAAATAAGAATCACTGGTTTAAGCCACTGAAATGATTTCTTAAAACTTTCTTACAATAATCCTTAAAGGTAGCTTCAATTATTATCTCAATTTTACACCAGAGGAAACTGCCCAGATATATTTACATTATTCTATTTTGCATTTTTTCTCAATTGAATCATTTTGTGATCTATCGAAATAATAAACTTTCTGGTAGCAGAAGAAAGAGAATTTCTATCACTGTGTCAGAAAGGATTGATATGAAAATCTATTATCTAGGCATCAGAGGCCTGGTGCATGGATTTGTACACTGGTGGGGTCTCTCGGCCTGGCCTCTGGGCATCAGGTCAAAGCCAGCTCTCCAAAATTCCCTGAGGGGTCAGATTTTGAGAGGGTGCAGGCCAGGCCAAGGGACCCCACTGTTGCATGATAGGGGCTGGGGAGGGATCATGGGAGGGTTCTAGGGCAAGTCTCTCCCATCTTGCCCAATTCTGGTTGGCAGGACTCCAGCAGCAAGGTAACTTACTAGATGGAATGTCTGCCCCTGGTGGTCAGTGAGTGTCATAGCAACTCATTGAGAGGTTGAACCAATGGTCGGACACTTAGCTTATTAGACTTTTATTATACAATATAAGAAGTCTTGGTTCTTGTCCTGGCAATGAGACTTTCCAATGGTAAACTCCTCATCTATAAATAGCCGTGATTATGAATGAACTTAACTCTATTTTCACTTTCATTACTCAGGGATAGCAAAGGACCTTGTCCTCAGCAAAGGAAACATTTTTCCTTTCACTGGTAACTGCCTCATTAGGATTTTACTTTGTAACCATCATTCCTTCTCTTTTATCATGGTCAATCTATCCTTGACTTCCTATTATATTATGCTATATACCCAGGTATGTTTGTACATATCCATCTTTCCTTAAAATATTCTATACATGTTTTCAGAGTTAAAAGTCTGGGTTTTCTGAGAAACTATCCAATAACTCATTTAATTTAACCACTAAACTATATAGCCTACCAGCTTCACTATAGTGAATTGAGTATCTAATTGACTCAGTTTACTATGACACTTCTCCTCCTACCATAGCATTCTAAAATATGCCAACACTCACATCTTCTTCTTCACTTTCCTATACTCCTGCCATTTGGTCATTTGGGATCCCCAAAGTTTTCCTCTGCCATTTAGGAACACACACATAATTAGCATACTTTATCCCATATCCCACTTAACTTTTATTTAAGTTTTTTTCATATCAGTTAAATCACTCTCTGTGCTCCTCAGACAGAGAAATCTAAGCCAGGAGGACTGCAAAGGTTAGGGGTTGTCACCAATTAGGATGACCATACATCTCACTTTCACTCACCATATAAGGCAGAATCACATTTTGAAAGACTTCAAGAGTTAAAATGCAAAGATTACGTAAGAAAATCTATTTGGTAAGAGATTAGTCCTTACTAGTGGAACAGAAATCAGAAGCCTCTAGGAACACATGTTGAATTAGTCCTGAAACAGCTCTGACCTCCTGGCAAATAGGAAAGGACTCTGTTGATATAAGAGAAGCCAGGGAGACTTCTTTTCATGGCATGGCAAGAGGCAGCATTGTGGGATCTGCAGAAATACCTAAAGCAGAGTAAGATCTTGCATGTGCTAGTTTTTGTTTTTTTGAGAAGATGGTAATGTGATGAGCTGGAAAGCCAAGAGACAGCTTTAGTGCTTTGTACTCAGAGCCCAAATTCCTGTTAGAGGTTGAGGCCTTGTGATGGTCACCCTAACTGCCCTCCCCTGCAGACCTGGTCCCCCCCAACTGCCCATCCCTGTAGGCCTGATCGCCCCCAACTTTCCTCCTCTGCCGGCCTGGTCATCCCTAACTGCCCTCCCCTGCAGGCTTGATTGCCCCCAACTGCTCTCCCTTACAGACCTGGTCCCTCCAACTACCCTCCCTTGCTGGCCGGATCACCCACAACTGCCCTCCCTTGCAGACCTGGTCCCTCCCAACTGCCCTCTCCTACTGGCCATATTATGGTGGCCATCTTGTCTCCACATGGGAGCAATCATCTTTGACCATATGGGGGCAGCCATCTTGTGTGTTAGAGTGATGGTCAATTTGCACATTATAGTTTTATTATATAGGAGTAGATAGAAGAGAGGCCTGTTGCATGGGTAGGGGCTGGCTGGTTTGCCCTGAAGGTTGTCTTTTCTTATATGTCTTCAAAATCCAATGTGTTACTAGTGCAAGGAAAGCACATCTCAGTTTGGACTAGCCACATTTCAAGAACTCAATAGCCATGTGAACTAAATTGTATGGAAAGAAACTGTTCTGTACCCTGTGCCCTGTGAATAGCGTCTCACTATCCAAATCTGACTCCATCTTTTTTGCCCAAGAATCTGAGTTCAAATTAAATAGGAATATTTTGCTCCTTTCCTCAACTCTAAAATAACAATAGTTCTATACCCTGATGTTGAGGGTATAATGCAGGTGAAAAGCTACATAACACGGAGCTCTCAATCTGGCACAAGGAAACCCTCAATGGTGTTTTTTGATATTAGATTACTCTTCCCATCACCATCATGATCATAACCACAGCATTCATGATCATGCTTGATCAGGGATTGAAGGGTTCCGGTTCCTGCTCTGGTATAGACAACGACTTTGGAAGGTAGAAATGGTAGTGAAGAAATGCAGAATTCTGAATGAGAGTTCTAAAATCCCCAATGGAAAAAATAACTTTGCTTATTGATGCCATCTTATCTGTCTATCTCAGCTGTCCTGCTGCCATGATAATGAAGAAACAAGTTTCTCCATAATTCTCCCTCCATCCACCATATCCCTTGCCACTCACTGGTTTGTGCTGTCTCTCTGCTGAGTCATGACCTAAAAGTTTGGATCCACTGCTGTCTTCTGCCTAATAATGAGAAGGCTGAGGCTCTGTTCTCAGGCAGACATGAAGACAGATTCAGGCATGGATCTCCTGAAGCAGGTCTCAATTCTGGGAGGAAGTGCCACACAAGTGACTCTTCACTGGGAGTGGCAGCCTGGATGGCCTTGAGCACTCAATGCACAGAGCTCATAATTAGTGAAGTTGTCCATTGTTTTTCTAACCTCTGAGGATTTCCTAATATTAACAAAGAGGAAACAGAGAATAATGAATGTATTTAGGAGGGTCTGGGACTTTCCTCTTCTCAGGAGAAAGCACATCTGTACACTTTGCTTCTGACTTCCAATTTCAAGAGTCTTAACAAATAATGCACACTCTTTTAAAGTTTATGACTTTTTGACTTTGACAACTGCTAAATCATTGTATTAATCATGTAAATTGGGGACAATTAGGCCTTCTCTAATAAGAACCTATAGCTATTTCCATGTTCTTCATTAAGACTTCTGTCTTTAAAAGGAAAAGTCTTTTCTTTTTTAGGTCTTACTTTTAATAGACTTAAGTACAGTGGTACCTGGAGATACGAGTGCCCTAACATACGAGATTTTTGAGATACGAGCCATCGAGTGAGCGATTTTTTGCTTTGAAATACGAGCAATATTTGAGATACGAGTAATCGTGCGGATCGGCCGGCTGCACACGACCCACCAGTTTACCGTAACTCAAGGGTCTTATAGTTTCCCACGTCTCAGTCAGTGTGCTTGTTTACCTCGTTGTCGAAGCATCTTTTGTGCATTTACATACTTTATCACATTTCTTCTTATAATCATGGGTCCAAAGAAAGCCAGTGGAAAGGTCAGTGCTCAGAAGAGGATGATGTCTATTGAATTAAAGCATGAAATCATAGAAAAATATGAGCAAGGTGTGTGAGTGGCTGACTTGGCGAGGCAGTGCGGGCATAGTACTTCAACGTTATGCACTGTGCTTAAACAGAAGGAGTTGATAAAGGGTATAACGCCAGCTAAGGGCATTACAATAATTTCTAAGCTGTGTAGCTCTCTCCATGAAAAGATGGAGAATCTACTGATGGTGTGGGTGATGGAGAAGCAGCTTAAAGGAGATACATTAACACAGGGCATCATATACGAGAAGGCGCAAGCGATTTAGGGTGATTTGCTGGAGCAGACCCCTTGCACTTCCATGGACGAAGCATCCAAAGACTCATTGAAAGCCAGTAGAGGCTGGTTTGATAACTTCAGGAAAAGGTCCGGCACTCACTCCATCATCAGGCATGGTGAGGCAGCAAGTTCGGATGTGAAGGCAGCTGAGGATTACCTCAAAACTTTTTCTGAACTGATAGAAGCCAAAGGATATATCCCCCAGCAAGTCTTCAACTGTGACGAGACGGGGCTTTTCTGGAAGAAGATGCCGAATAGGACTTATATAACGGCAGAGGAGAAGGCGATGCCAGGCCACAAACCCATGAAGGATAGGCTAACTCTCGCACTGTGAGCCAATGCGAGTGGCGACTGCAAGATCAAGCCTCTGCTCGTACGTATATCATTCGGAAAACCCCAGAGTCTTTCAGTCACATAAGATTTTAAAAGGTAAACTGCAAGTGATGTGGAGGGCAAACCCGAAGGCATGGGTCACCAGGCAGTTCTTTGTGGAGTGGGTAAACCTGGTTTTCTGCCCTTCTGTTAAGAAATATCTACAGGAAAACAACCTAACCATGCAAGTCCTCCTCGTCCTCGACAATGCTCCTGCTCACCCACTGAACCTCGAAGATGAACTCCTCGAAGAGTTCAAGTTTATAAAGGTTGTCTACCTACCTCCCAACACCACTCCTATCCTGCAGCCCATGGATCAGGAGGTGATTTCTAATTTTAAAAAGCTGTACATCAAGCACCTGTTCCGGCACTGCTTTGAGGTGATGGAGAACACAAACCTCACCCTTCGAGAGTTCTGGAAGAACCACTTTAACATCGTGATATGTCTCAGAATTATTGATCAGGCCTGTCTGGGTGTTACGAGGACTTTGACCTCTGCATGGAAGAAGCTGTGGCCTGAGGCCGTAGCCGAAAGGACCTTCGAAGGATTTGAACCCGAGGTGCCAGTGGAGGAGGAGATAGTGTCTCTGGGAAAATCCATGGGCCTGGAGTTGGATGAGAGAGAGGTGAATGAGCTCGTCGAGGAGCACTCTCTGGAACTCACCACGGAGGAGTTACAAGAGTTGCAATCTCAGTAACATGCGGAGATTCTCCAAGAAATTGGTTTCGTGGAGGAGATCTCTATCAGTGAGATAAAGGAGGTCTTAGGAATGTGGGAGAGGGTGTCACACTTCGTGGAAAAGAAACACCCCGAAAAAGTTGCTACTGGTTGTGCATCGGAGCTGTCCAATGAAACTTGCCTCACCCATTTCAGAAACATTCTGAAAGGGAGGAAGAGGCAAACCTCGTTGGACACGTTTTTTTAGAAATCGGCCAAAAATGCAAAGACAAGTAGCAATTAAGTTCAGTGAAGATTAGTTAAGTTACATTCAGTTTAGGGATAAAGTGTAGCATTAAGAGTGTAACGAGTAGGTAAATACACTTTATAAAACCAGTTTATTCCTTTACATTCCCTTTTATTATGTTTTTATACAATATTTGTCATTTATAAATACATTTTTCTTATTCAAAAACACATAACAAGAACAACTGGGGTGACATTTTGAGGGCTGGAATGGATTAATGGCATTTCAATTGATTTCAATGGGAAATTTGCTTTGAGATACGAGCAACTTGATATACAAGCAAGGTTACAGAACGAATTAAACTCGTATCTCGAGGTACCACTGTCTTGTATATTGAGGCTTTACTGTGTGCAAGGTGCTGTTTGCAGCACACTACATTTCTGATCTCTTTTTTTCACTTTTTTTTCTTGAACTTATTGGGGATGACATTTATTAACATAATTACATAGGTTTCAGATGTATTATTCTAGAATATGTCACCTTTATAGTGTAATGTGTGTTCAACACCCCAAGTCAAGTAAGGGATTTTTTGCTTATTTAAATACAGTCCACGTTCTGATTTTTCTCACTTATTGATGTTTTGGATACACTAAAAACCTACTGACTTTCTCTTAAATTAAACAGGGTATCAGTGATTTACAGGAGCCATAATGTCACAACATTGTGGATTTTATGGTTTTCTATAAATAGTCATGCATCATACAGTCCAGAGTTGTATATGTTTTGTTTGTTTTAGTTGCCTACTGTGTGCCAAGCACAGTGTGGGTGCTGGGCAATCATAAATAAATGAGACTCAGTAGCTTCCTCACTGGCATGCTGCCTGGAGTGACCTGGAAAGAGAAAGAATAGACTGAGTAGGTTGGCCAGGAGATTTATTTTAATTTTCATGTTTGATTTAACCCATTATACCAAAAACATAATTTTACCAATATACACAATTGAGATATTTTGCAATATTTTTTTCAATTGATAAAGTGAGTATAGGAATGATGGTACTTTACAACCTCCCACATCCTACACATGCAGTTCTCTGCCTCAGAGAATTCTGGATGAGGAAATAAGAGATCGGTCTGTCATTAACTTATAGAAAGAAAATGCAGCAAAACCAAGTTGGTGATGTAGGAGACACCAGCCTCTATTGCCAGGCAAAGATCAACAATTAGATCAATGAACAAAAGCAGATCTAGAGAGCTCAAGGGTCCACTTATGGGACGTTAGCAACACAGTAGAACAAAACACCTGAGAATAACCACACAAAGGGAAACAAAGAGCAGCTTCATAGCTCCTGCATCATGCCATCACCAAGGCCTCGTTACTTAGCAACAAAGACAACTCCCAGCTAGAAAGAGTTGTTAACCTAGTGGAAGAAGGGAGAGTAGAGTGAGCAATTACTTTACCAAGCCTTTTAGTGCCCATAGGAAACACCTGTTTTATTTCACTCCACCCAGAAAATGACAAAGCTTAGCTAAAAGCAAAGAAGAAGATCAGGGATTGCCACAAAGGGATGTATAATGGATTAACAATGGACAACAGAGACTAATGGTACAGAATCAAGAGTCTATAAATAAATCACTGCATATTCAGGCAACTAACATTTGACAAGGGAGACTCCATGAAATCTGAACCAGCTCCCTATGCATTCGGGGAGAGAACAAAGAAAACTCACTACAGACCAGGAGGTGTCAGTTTCATAAACCAGTGAATTTATATGCAAAGCCTGTTTGGGAGGCCACAAGAAAAGTGCATCTATACACCTGCCCACCAATCTTAAAAGTTTATATACAATAAAGATCTTAATTGGGTTCAGTGATGTTTAACATCTAGATGGTCTCAACAAAACATAACTAGCTCAAGGGTATATCCTTGGGCCAGCTGCTAGAGAAGGGTAGGCAAGTGAAATGAACATTCAAAGGACAGGAGGAGGGGAGGAGTCTCTGATTCCCCCGGGGCAGCTCTTGGATCCACTGGCAGTCACATCTTCATGAACTCCTCCAATGAGCCAGTCATCAATATTTATAAAACTCCTCAGAGAGTTCCAATAAAATCCACAATTAAAAAACAGTGAACCGTATTCTCAGAAGTTTCTTGATTACACTGATTTGGCAGATGCAAATGTGTGTGGAAAATGCAACAAAACCATGGGGAAGGATGTAACATTTAAGTATTTATTAAGAGAATTGTACATTTCAACTGGATACCCGAGTCAATGCATTTATTATGCAATTATGATGAAGTACAAAGAATGCCAGGTTACTCTGCCAATTCTATTCAAAAGAAGTAAAGTTTATATGGGAAGCACGGAGAGGGGTGAAAACCATAAGACTAATCACAATATGACTAAGGAAATAGTGTTCACTGGGCTAAATGTGTGGTTTTGCTAGATTTTACAACTATACTCCAAAAGGGATTGCAGAGATGTTAAGAGTAGTCTGTTCTGCTGTAGAGCCTCCATAAGGCACTCTTAATATCCTTGTTCCTCAGACTGTAAATGAAAGGGTTCAGCATGGGGGTTACTACAGTGTAAATGACTGAGGGCACCACATTCTTCCTGGGGGAAGGTAACAGTGCTGATCCAAGGTAACCTCCAATAGCTGTTCCATAAAATAAGCAAACAACTGACAGGTGAGAACCACAGGTGGAGAAGGCTTTATACTTCCCACCTATCGATGGAACTCTCAGAATGGAAGAAACAATTTTATAGTAAGAGCAAAATATCCCTGAGATAGGGAGAAAACCAGAGATGGTGCCAACAAAATACATAACTATGTTATTGGTGATGGTGTCAGAGCAGGCAAGATGAAGGAGTTGAGAAGGATCACAGAAGAAATTAGAAATGTTTACATCTTTGAAGCAGGTAAGTTGTAATACAATTAAAGTATGCAGCTGGGAGTCCAAAATACTAATGAAAAATGACATCAAAACTAAGAACCAGCAGAGGCATGGGTTCATGGTGGCTGAGTAGTGCAGAGGGTGACAGATGGCCACAAACCGGTCATAGGCCATGGCAGTCAAAAGCATGCCATCCATACATCCAAAAAGGATCAAAAAAGACATCTGTGTCAGGCAGCCCTCATAGGAGATGACTCTGCTGTGAGTCTGGATGCCCACAATCATCTTTGGAACAGTGGTAGAAATGAAACAGATGTCGGCCAAGGACAGGTTACAGAGGAAGAAATACATGGGGGTGTGGAGGTGGGAGTCAGAGCTGACAGTCAGGATGATGAGCATGTTCCCCAACACGGCAACCAGGTACATGGACAGGAAGAGCCCCAAGAGCAGAGGCTGCAGTTCCAGGTCATCGGAGACACCCAGGAGGAAGAATTCTGAGACACCTGTTAGATTTAGTGGTTCTATGTAGCCAAGACTCCTTTAGAAGAGCATTAGGAAAAAGAAAATAAGTAAATGAGAATACAGCATTGTATGCATATTCTGTATTCAAGCTATTCACCACTGAGGCCATATACCCCAGTATCTTTACCAATATTTCTCAGTATGACAAATCCTGTTTAATTAGAACTGTTTCTTTTTTATTTTATTTTAAAAAATGTAACTTTATTGTTGAAAGTATTACAGATGTACCTTTTTCCCCCATTAACCCTTCCAGCTGCCCCACCCCCAGCCCCAGGCCTTCACCACACATTATTCACCTCTTTCTATATACACTTACTGTCCAGAAACTCCATTGAAAAGTATCAGAGGAACAAGAACATTAGAGATAACAAAGCCATAATCACAGGAAAGCACAGCTACTTCTTTAAAATATATATAAATGAGAAACACCCATTCCCTCTTCAAGGAAAAAATCATTCTAATTTTAAGAAACTAAGAAGTAGCTAGGTATACCTTCTTTTATTCAACTACAATGCTAGCTAGATAGTTCCTTTATTTAGAGTATTTTCAACACTGCCTAAAAGACAGGATTGTGTAATCTGGATTCTAAATGGAAGTTCAATGTTCATAATCAGAAAATGTTTTTATGTGATAGTTATCTTCAGGAGTTTTACCATTCTTTGTTTTTCTGTTTCTCCTTCATAGAAATAAGTGATTACTCAAGCATGAAAGTTGTCCGTTAAGTCATTTGGAAGTTCTTTTTTCAATTAGTACTAGTTTAAAAATTTTTGAGAAGCTGCCATATTGTTTATTATAATGCCTGTAGAATATTTACTCAGACCACCAGTCTACCAAGGTTCCCTTTTCTCCACATCCTCATCAACATGTGTCTTTTTTTTCCCCTTAATATTTCTTTATTGTTGAAAGTATTATAAATGTCACCCTTTTTTCCCCTGACCCTCTCCACTCTAAACCCCTATCTCTCTCCCCAGATCTTCACTACATAGTTGTCTGTGTCCATGGGTTATGCATATATACATATAAATTATTTGGTTAATTTCTCCCACCCACCCTACCCATCCCAGCCACCACTACCTTCCTTTGAGATTTATCAGACTGTTCCCTGTTGCTATGTCTCTGGATATATTTAGTTCATCAGTTTATTGTATTAATTAGATACCATGTATCAGACTTTTCTTTTTTATAATAGCCATTCTGATAGGTGTGTGATAATGTACTTTTGTGATTTTTATTTCCCTGATGGTTAATGATGTTTAGCAGCTTTTCATATAGGACTGTTAGTTTTGTTTTTCTGATCATAATCTGGCCTATTTATACTTGAGGAGTTTAGCATTGGGGAGGTCCCACTGCGAGGTGTAAGATGGAGATTTTTTATCCTATATAATAAAAGCCTAAAATCCTAAGTGTCTGACCATTTGCTTGACTGCTCAACCAGTTGCTATGACACTTATTGACCACCAGGCTTCAACCGGTAGGTTAGCTTGCTGCTGGGGTCTGGTTGATTGGGAATGTGCAAGATGGGCCAGACACATCCTGGAGCTCTCCCACAATCTCTCCCCAGGTCTGATTGTGCACCGGTGGGGTCCTTAAGCCTGGCCTGTGCCCTCTTGCAATCTGGGATCCCTTACAGGATGTCAGAGAGCTGCTTTTAGCCTCATACCCACAGGGAAGGAACAGGAATCCAACTGGTGCACAAATCCGTGCACCAGGCCTCTAGTCCCTAGATAATAGATTTTCATATCATTCCTTTCTGACACAATGATTGAAATTCTCTTTCCTCTCTACCAGAAAATTTATTATTTTTTATCCCACTATGATTCAATTGAGAAAAAATGCAAAATAGAATAATGTAAATATATCTGGGCAGTTTCCTCTGGTGTAAAATTGAGATAATAATTGAAGCTACCTTTAAGGATTATTGTAAGAAAGTTTTAAGAAATCATTTCAGTGGCTTAAACCAGTGATTCTTATTTCCAGCTGATTGATATATTTGCTTGTGGTTATTTAAAAATATACAGATACTGTGGCCTCAGCCTAGAGCCAATTTTTGCAGCATCCCTACATGTGAGATTCTTGGTTGTCCTGGTGTGTAGCCAGGATTGAGAAACACTGCCTTAGAATACTGTCCAACACTTAGGTAATACTCCCTTGATATTACCTATTATTACTGTCATTGACACCCACCACCTACATTAAAAATATAAACATGTAACAATATTTCCTCCAGGTCTCATGTTGTAGAGAGATTTGAAACATTTTCAATAAATTTTTATTTTTCTTGGTATCTTAATTCAATCCCATTTCTGTATATACTCATTGCCCAAAGACAACCAGTATCATCAGTTTGGTGGGCAAATTTTCTTGTCAATGTTGACTTATGTACCCATAAGCAGTTTTCTGAAAACCTTGCCTAACTAGTATACTATATATATTATCACTGAAATATACTTCCTTACCAAAAAATTGTGTTTAAGTCTCATAATGCAGTACCTACATTGACCTTAAACATTTGATGAGTCACATTATTATGTGAGGAAAGACTTCATTTTCTTTGGTTTATAAATTTATGTTTATACATTTTAATATAAATTTGACAAATGTAAAATATACATTTAACATGTATTTATAATTTAATATATTTTATTTTTATATTAAATATTTATTTTACATTACATATTTTATATTTCTATTATATTATTATTTATATCACTTACTTCATACCACGATTCCATAAAAATTCTTGTACCTTTCTTGATTTTACACAAGTGAAAATTTGTATTGATGGTGATTAATATTTCAACTTCTGTTAATAGGTGCCATACTGTCCAGCAGCTCCTGAACGAAGGGTGAACAGATTACTCTGACATAATTTAACTGTGAGAGGGCTAAGATGCTCCCTGGCTCTAGTGGCCAGAGCAGCCTCTATTGCCTGCCTCATTAGGCCTTTATTGGAATTTTTATCTTTGGATACAATCAGTAGGGTGAGTAATCTTGGGAAGACTCATGTGCTTACATTGTACTCTAGGCAAGGGCATCCACATCTGGGTGTCTGCAAGTACACAAACTTGTCTGGAAAGGTCAAGGAATAATTAGTGGCACTGCCTTCCACACTTCCCTAAGTCTTCCCTAAAACGGAATTCTGATAAGCAGATGAGGTGGCCTTCACACATATCCTTTTTATCAGAAGGTCCTCCTTACAACTTTTCAACCAAGTGTCTTGTGCTCCCAAACAAATTGGTACATGTGCAATATTTCTTGTTCCAATACAAAAATCCTTTTCTATTAACTAAATCCTTTTATTATAAGGTATGCATTTGAAAGGATTCTTGGAGTCTGTTTTATAATTATCATTCCAAGAGAGCTCCATGTGAAATTTTCATTTTCATAGCAATTTATTTTCTATTTTGGGTTTGTTTTCTTTTTTGGACTGTACAATGCATGACTATTTATAGAAAACCATAAAATCCACAATGTTTATGAAATATGGCACCTCTAAATCACTGACACATTTACTAATTCACAGCTGAACTCACTGAATCAAAAGGAGATAAATCCGTTTTTCTACCTCCCTTTCCCACTGGGGACCAAGTAAGTTTGAAAGAACTACTCCTTAGCTAACATAGAGGTGATAGTGCCCTGGTCCAGTAATAAGGATATTGATTTTTGAGTCCTGAATCTTTCACACCCTCCATGTGGAGTGTGTGGAAATCTCAGAATCTCTGTGCTAGTATTCTTTCTTGGAAATGGTCAGTCTAACATTCATCTCTAGACCATGTGTGGGACCTAAGGGAAGTTTGGAAGTCAAGAAAGGTTTTATCATTTTTCAGCAAAGAATTTCAACCATTATTATGATAGTGTGCTTACTAATAAAATACAATTTCAAAAATCTAATGCCATTTTATGGCAGAATGGTTGAAGCCTCTCCTATCACAATCAAGGCACTAGAGCATGGAATGACATGAAATCCTGAAATGTACCTCAGTTCAGCAATAACATTCACTACCCCTTCTTATCTGCCTCTATTTTTATATTTATGAAAAATCCCTGCAATAGGTATTCAGTATTTGAATACTATAGATACTACTACATCGAAATAAACAAGTGTCATAAAAAGCCCATGACATAGACACAAACAAACACTATTTTACTTCTCTCTATACCTATAGGACATTCTACAAATGGAAAGAAACACTGGCATGGATGGTCAAATGCGGGAATTCATATTGACCACTTTGTTTCTATAAACAACTGAAGAGTCTACTAAATATTTAAGGGAGATTTTTTTTCTGTTTTTTGATGCCTCCTGTCTACCCATGAGGTATAGGCTTGGGATGGGGGATCAGAAATAAATGACACTCAGTCACTTCCCTTGATATACTAAGGATGTACGTACTTGTAAAAACCTAAACAAAAGGTCATGTCAGGGATGTAGGGAAACCGTAAGTTCAGCTCACCCTTACTATATGCATCCATCACATATTTAGTACATAGAAGGCATCAATTATTTCTTTAATCCTCATTCAGTGAAGTTGTGTCAACTAGAGGACAATCCTACGTTTCAAAGACATTAAGAACTTTCTCCGTAGCACACTAATAATAAGTAGAGCAGAAGGAATTAAAATTCCATGATCAGTCTCTGAAGTCTCATGCACTAAACTTCATTGTGCCCCAACTTTCTGAAATTTTAAGCAGAGGCACAGAGATCTTAACCACAGGTATTTCTGAGTTACATTCTGAATAGCTTTGAGTATCCTGAATAGAAATGGACCCAAAGATTATGGCTTTGGCCCTAGCCAGTTTTCTCAGTGGATAGAGCTTTGGCCTGGAGACTGAAGAGTCCCAAGGGCACATACCCAGGTTGTAGGCTCAATCCCCAGTAGGGGGAGTGCAGGAGCCAGCCAATCAATGATTCTCTGTCACCAATGATGGTTTTCTCTCTTTCCCCCTCTTCCTTCCTCTCTGAAATAAAAATATATTCTTTAATAACTCTGATATTTCTCCTTTTGAAATTGAATAGGTTGATTATAAGGATGGAGAAAGAAGTGAACAGTAGATGTGAACTCCAGAAGCAAGGGCAAGCAAAGACCAAATTATCTGTCCTAAATTACCATGTGCCAGTTCTTCCTATGACCTTTGCCTGTGGTGTCAGCCATCCTTTTTATAGATGCAGTAAATGTGGCTTACTGCTCTCCAGTGTGGCCAGATGTCCTGAATCTGGAGTCAGACTGCCCAGTTACAAACCTGGCTTCAGTCCTTACTAATTCATGATCTGTTTTGAGTTACATAAAATGCTGTGCTCCTTTCTTTTATGTAAAAGAATAATAATGTTTGCACTAATAATTCAGAAGAGATTACATAGAAGAAACCAAATACAATACATAAAACACATATTTCAGAGCCTGGCACTTAGGAAGTCCTCAATAAAATTGCTTGATATTAATGTTAATGTCATCCTTCTCAACATCAATTTCATTATCATTTTGGGGTGCTTAGGGGCAAGTTTAGAGAGATTCACTTTATGCAATGCTGAGGAAGATGCCAACCAGAGCCAGAACCAATGAGGGTGGAAGGTGAACTCTGACAGTCTCACATCCCCACCCGAATCAAGAACACAAACTTCATAGGGCTCTGATCTGAAATTTTGCATATTGGTGCTGTCTCCTCACTCTATTCCAATCTGTTCCTTCTCCAATCTCCATCTCCCATAGCACTTACTGGGCTGGGCTGCATCTCTGCTGGATCATGAACAAAGAATATCGATGTATCTGCTGCCCCTCTCCTGTCTTGTGTGGGAGAAGGGCTTGGGGTTTCTCCTCAGGGGTGGCAGGAAACAGTGACCTTCTGATGCATATGCCACAAAGAAAGAAGACAGATATGTGGCCACTACAGTAGGATTAGCATCCACAAGGGCTGGAGGAATCAGCCAATTATCTACTGTGTTATGATTGTAGGGGCTCATTGCACAAATCTCCTAATTAGCCAATTGGTCCATGTTTTCTTAATCTCTGGATATTTGCTAGTATTAATGGAAGGGGAAAAAGGAAAACAGTGAATGTCCCTGGAGGATCTTGATCCTTTCTTTCCTGAGAAGGAAGTTCACCTGTACTCTTTTGTTTTTACTTCCAAGTTTCAGATTCTTAACTAAAATTTAGACTTCTTCTTTTTTTTAAATTTAACCACTTACTATGTGATTTTGGTATCTGTAAATGCATTCTATTAATTATGAAATCTATATAGAATTAGTTCTTCTATACCTAGAATATGATACTCTTTCCATTTTATCAGTCTCTAAGAATAACTTCTTATTTTCATTGCCTTAGTTGTTGGTTGGCATTTTTATTTTGTTCATTTACAGGTGTTTTGATTTTTCTTTAGGGGGTGTTTATTTTGGTTTTGTTTTGTTGGCTTGCTAAATTGAATGAGATCTAAGTTTTTCTCAAATCATATTAATGTATTAAAATACTATTGATTTTTATATATTTATTCCCTAACTAATACTTAACTTCTTCAGGTTTTGATCAGCCATTGCTGTTTGCTCCGCCCTGATGATTCCCTGAGACCCTGCCCCACTCAATTTACAACCCCACCCAAGCTGTGTGTAGATGCTTTTGCAAACGGCCCTTTGCAATCTGAAACCTAATGTCAGAGAACCCCAAAGACCCCCAAAAAGGCCCAAGGCTCCACAGCAGCTTGCATTGCTTCACTGCTGAGCCTCACCTGGGCACCTCCAAACCCCAAATTAAGAGGAGGAATCTACAGATATTTCTGTAGCTCCCGCTGGGTGGCCTCAGGCAGTGGCTGATTTTGCACCTCCTTGGAGATCCTAGAGCCAGTGTACCCAATAGTCAGAGTGGGGCAATCCAGATTACAACTCTTCAGATACATAAGAGACATACTCAGGGGGCAGACTCAGTGAGCACCAAAGACCCACTGAAGCAAGTCTTGCCCCATAAGGGTGTCTCCAGCACAGAAGTTCCCCATCATAGCCACAGGTCAGAAATAAAAGAAATGGAGAAAAGCAAACTACTGAATAAGAGTTCAAAGTGAGGTTATAAAGTTACTCAAGAATCTTCTAGAAACCTCTGAGAAATTTAGTGAGACCCTCAAGCATATAAAAAAGGGCCAACTAGAAATTAAGCATACATTGACTGAAATAAAGAATAATATACAGAGATCCAACAGCAGATGAGGATCCCAAGAATCAAATCAAAGATTTGAAATAGAAGCAAAAAACACCCAACCAAAAAAGAAAAAAGAAAAAAGAATCCAAAAATATGAAGATAGTTTAAGGAGCCTTTGGGACAACTTCCAGCGTACCAACATCAGAATTAGGAGGGTGTCAGAAGAGGAGAGAGAGCAAGATATTAAAAACCTGTTTGAAGAAAGAATGACAGAAATCTTCCCCTATCTGGTGAAAGAAATAGACTTACAAGTCCAGAAAGCACAGAGAACCTCAAACAAAAAGAATCCAAAGAGGACTGCACCAAGACACATCATAATTAAAATGTCAAGGGCAAAGGACAAAGAGAGAATATTAAAACCAGCAAGAGACAAACCTACAAGAGAGTACCCATATGATTGTCAGCTGATTTCTCAACAGAACTATGCAGGCCCAAAGGGAGTGGCAAGAAATATTCAAAGTGATGAATAGCAAGAGCCTACAACCAAGATTACTCTACCCAGTAAAGCTATCATTCAGAATTGAAGGTCAGATAAAGAGCTTCACAGATAAGAAAAAGCTAAAGGAGTTCATCACTGCCAAATCAGTATATGAAATGCTGAAGGGTATTCTTTAAGAAAAGGAAGAAGAAAAAGGTAAAGATAAAAATTATAAACAACAAAGTAACAACAAATACATATGTATCAACAAGTGAATCTAAAAATCAAGTGAATAAAAAGTCTGATGAACAGAATAAACTGGTGAATATAATAGAATCAAGGGCATAGAAAGGGAGTGGACTGACAATTCTCAGGGGGAAAGGGATATGGAGGGTGCTGGAAGAGATTGGACAAAAATTGTACACCTATGGATGAGGCAATGGTGGGGAGGTGAGAGCAGAGGGTGGGGTGGAACCAGATGGAGGGGAGCTATGGGTGGAAAAAGAGGAACAACTGTAATAATATGAACAATAAAGATTTATTTAAAAATTTAAAAAATACAGGAATGTAAAGAACAGCATATGTATTATAGTCAATAATATTGTAATAATTATGTGTGATACCAAGTTGGTACTAAACTAATAAGGTGAATCACTTCATAATTTATTTAAAAGTCTAATCATATGCCATACACCTGAAACATGTACACTGAGTGGTCCGATTATTATGATCTCTAGACGCCCAGTGAATGAATTCATGCATGGGCGGGGACCAGCCAGCCTGGCCAGAGGGAGGGGACATGGGTGGTTGGCCGGCCTGACTACTGGTCAAACTCCTGGTCAAGGGGACAATTTGCATAGTGCCCAGATTATTATGAATTCAGAGATCATAATAATCTGGCCACTCAGTGTATAATAATGTTGAATGTTAACTATAATGGAAAAATTTTTAAAGAATTTATTTAAATTTTAATAATATATTTTATTTTATTTAACCCAGTGTATCCAGATATTAGCATTTTAACATGTAATCAATGTAAAATTTATTTGTGGATGTTTTACATTTTTTATATTTAAGTTCAGAATCTGATGTGTATTTTATATTTACAGCACATGGCAATTTGTGCTAATCACATTTCAAGTGCCCAGTAGCTACATGTAGCTGGTGGCTCTTGCATTGACAATGTATATCTAGAAATATAGTATGAACAAACACATATGAAACCTAATTTAATCTAATTTTCTCCAAAAAAAGTTCTATTTTATTTTCTTCAAATGCTGTTTTTTAAAATTTATCTTTACTTTTGCAAGTATTACAGATGTTCCTTTATTTTCCCCATTGACCCCCTTCACCCTCCCCTCACTGCACTATTGTCTATGTCCATGGGTTAAGCACATATGCACATAAATTAATCTTTGGTTAATCTCTTCATCAGTCTGTTCCATTCTTCTATGTCTCTGGATCTATTTTGTTCATCAGTTTATTCTGTTCATTAGATTCCACATATGAGTATGATCATGTGATACTTATCTTTCTCTGAATGGCTTAAAGAATTATTAAAAATCTGTTGAGGCATTAAAAAAAAAAAGTTGATTCAAATGTCCGTAGAGATGGACTAGAGAATGCTGCACTTATTGCCCAGATCCCCTTTCAGGGTTAAGGATTTATGATCCAGGTGCAGGGAGGGCAGCCATCTGACAGCACTCAGGCCTCTTTGCAAGGACCCATCAGTTAAAGGAAGCTGCCTTACTGAGGAGACGCAACTTGGATCTCTTGACATTTGCATTCACCACTGGACTTGCACTGTGGTTGCTCCTGAGCTGCACCCAGCCACTCACTGAGAACAGCAGAATGCCAGTGCATGCCCATTGCCATGGTCACACAATGACAGTGATGACCAGGATCACTTACACCTACCAGAATGGCGAATCCATGATGACCTGAAGTGTCAGGCAGCAGTAGATCTTGAAGTTCAATGGGACTCTTGCCATGTGTCTGGAAGTGTATCTCTTTAAATGTCAAGATGGCAGAGGCAAGAGCTGTGGAGATCTGAAACATAAACTCACAAGTAGCTCAATAGAAGTGTCATTAGAAGGGGCCACTTCTACTTCCAATCCTTGATTTATGGACAAAATATTCTATAAATCAAAGCATACTATAATTTTCAATGACTTAGAGTGAATACTGCATCCTGTGGCTTATATAAATAGCACTTCCTGTGTATTCAAAAGCCTGAACTAAACTTGGTCATTCTCTTTAAAAATAAACCTATTCTTATATCTTTCACTAAAATTTTTCTTAAACCCTCCCATGTTCCACACTCTCTTTATAAAATATGCTTTTTATTACTTCCCACAATCATGATAGGTGGTTTATATTTGTCACTTATATTTCCCCAACACTCACTCTTCAACCCCCTCTACTAGGATGGTTTCTGCCTCTACTCTTCTATTTAGAGGTAACAAATGGAGCCCCCACTAATGTCAACAGAGAATCCATCTCACCAGGAAATGTCAAGAACATTTTTCAGCCCTCATTTGGTTAATCCTTTCAACAGGACCAAACTATTTAACCAAACTCTGCTTTTCTTTAGAAAGGACCTCTTTGCCTCTGCATCACTGTAAACACCAAGGGTCCAGGGGAAGAACGTCACAGAAAGTTGCTTTCTAAGACAATTAAACATTCCTTTGGAGACACTTTGTCACTTTTAAGTCAAATCAAAGAACAAGTGTTTTTCCTCAGAGGAAATAAATGTATCTCTCCCATTGATGTTTGTTACAGCATCAGACAAACTTTTTCCATTTTTTTAATCTTTGCACCCCAGAGGATATGAATTGTTTGGAGAGTGAAAAGACAGTAGAACAATTTACTTAATGAGGAGCTCTGAGAATTCAACCTTTGAGATGCTGGAAATTTTAAATGTGTTTCTTTGCTCCTTTCTTTAATTCTATGATCCCAGCCAAATAAAAACTCAGCTAAGCTTCAACAACATCCTTCGGAGAGGGTCATCGTATTCCAGTGGTATGAAAAGGAAATGCGACAAACTGGGTACTGGCATTTACCTGTGGAATAATTAGACTGTGATTATCCTGTTTTATATGGTTTATGAAAATGAAGTCCCTGTACTTTGAAGGTATTTTAGTTTCCACTAAATCAGTCTTTTCCAGTATTTGTTCTGTTCCTTCTCTCTTCTTTTTGGTATCTAGAGATCTCAACAATAAGAATTATATTCTGGAGAATATCCAACTCTTTTCTACTCTTTTCTATAACTGTAGGCTCTTTTTATTTCCGTGTGTAACAATTTATTAATTGGAGATCTATTATACATGAGGTATTGTCTATGTTGTTCCTAATGTGGTTGGGTTTTTTTATTCCCTACCTTTTGCACCAGACTGGACTCACTGATAATACTTAATAATTTTATATTGATGTTATTGTTCTTTCACCTTAGTGTCCACAATATTATCTGTGAATAATATAATTATTTCTGATGTTTAGTACTCACGTGAATTTTCTTCCCTCATTTTACCAATCTCTATAAATGTTTCAGCAGAATATCAAGTGATTAAAGCTGCAGTTGACTGCATTGGTCTGTTCATGCATTGAACAGAAATATTTTAGTGAGTTAATGTAGAATATCCTGTTGCCTGCAGTTTTAAAACAACTGTTATTTGTTGAATTAAGAAATTGCCATTAGTTTCCTCATTTAATCAGAGGACCAATTATATGATGAACTGGAAGATTTATGTCTTGTTTTATAGTTACTCTTTTGGTCTCAATCTTTATTATACATCTAACATTTGTATGTTGAACACTTACTATTTGTTAGGTACCTGATAAGTCCTTGGAATATCAGTGGTGAGCAAAAGCAGTTACAACTTCTAACCCACAAATGAACATAAGATTACCAACATGAGAGGCATTGGGAAAAGTAGTACAGGTGCACAAAATGTGGGACTTAGACATTCTGTCCCTCCTCACCCCAATATCTGTTCTCTGTCTCAAAAGATTCTCTAATTGTTTCTTTTACCAATCTCACCAGCCCAAGTGCAATTAGAAATTCTGTTCTTTTAGTCACAAGTGCTTGCCCTTTTAAAATTTCTCCTAATTCACATTTATCTATCTCTCCTCTCATAGCTCAAAATACATATTTCAGAAATGTCTTTTCTACTGAATTTCCCAGAGAAATAGTTCCTCAGTGATTTTTCTCCCCTTATTTAATTAACATCCACTAGACATTAGTTATATTGGAACATTTATAACTGAGAATATAAACATTTATTTACTCTCTTTTTAAATTGAAAATATTGGTTAATATTGGTTAATAAAAATGCATAGGTTTTAGATGTAAAAATTTATAATATATCATCTAAATATTCTGTTATGCGCTCACCATTCAAAGTCTAGTCTCTATCCATTACCAAATATTTGACCCCTTTTATCCTCTCCACAACCTACTTCTCCTCTGGTAGCCACTGCACTGCTATCTATATATTTGTTTGTTCACTTGTTGATTTCTGTTTTATATTAAACATATGAGTAAAATCACATGGTTTTTGTTTTTTTCCATCTGACTTATTTCACTTAACATGATATTCTCAAGATACATGCATGTTGTCACAAATGGCAATATTTCACTTTTTTAATGACTGAGAAATATATGTGCCACATCTTTATCCAGATAAAGGATACTAAGGTTGTTTCAAGTCTTGATATTTGTGCATAATGCTACAGTAAACATAAAGGTACATACATATATCTTGTTTTTATTGTGTTACATGTATACATATCTCCCCAGGAATACCCCAACTCTCCAGTGTCTATATTCATTGGCTATGCTTATATGCATGTATACAAGTCCTTTGATTGATCTCTTATCTACCTCATCTCTCCTTAATCTTCCTGCTATAATTTCACAGTCTGTTTGATGCTTTTCTGCCTCTGTATCTATCCTTTTGTTCATCAGTTTACGATGTTCTTTATTATCCACAAATGAGGGAGAGCATGTGGTGCTTCTCCTTCATTGACTGGCTTATTTCACTGAGCATAAGGCTCTCCAGTTCCATCCATGTTGCTGCAAATGGTAAGAGTTCCTTCTTTTTAATGGCAGCATAGAATTCCATTGTGTAGATGTACCATGGTTTTCTGATCCACTCATCTGCTGATGGGCACCTAGGCAGTTTCCAAATTGTAGCTATTGTAAATTGTGCTGCTATGAACATAGGGGTGCATAAATCCTTTCTGATCAGTGTTTGTAATTTCTTAGGATAAATTCCTAAGAGTGGGATTGCTGGCTCAAATGGGAGATCCATTTTTAGTTTTTTGAGAAAACTCCATACTGTTTTCCACAGTGACTGCACCAGTTGCATTCCCACCAACAATGCACAAGTGTTCCTTTTTCTCCTCATCCTCGCCAACACTTGTCGTTTGTTGATTTGTTGATGCTTGCCATTCTGACAGGTGTAAGATGGTATCGCATTTTCGTTTTGATTTGCATCTCTCAGATAATTAGTGATTTTGAACACGTTTTTATGTGTCTCTTGACATGTTTTCTGTCATCTTTCAAAAAGCTTCTATTTAGGTCCATTGCCAATTTTTTATGGGATCATTTATCTTCCTTTTATTAAGTTGTATAAGTTGGCTGTAGATTTTGGAGATTAAACCTTTATCAGTGATAACATTTGCAAATATGTTCTCCCATACAGTGGTCTTTCTTGTTGTTTTGTTGGTGGTTTCTTTTGCTGTACAAAAGCTTTTTATTTTGATGTAGTCCCATTTGTTTATTTTTTCTTTAGCTTCCATTGCCTTTGGAGCACTATGAGTGAAGAAGTTTTCTCAGCATATGTCTGAGATTGTGCTGCCTGTGGATTCCTATAATAATTTTATGGTTTCCCTTCTAATGTTTAAGTCCTGTATCCATTTTGAGTTTATTTTTGTATTTGGTGTAAGTTGGTGGTCCAGTTTCATTATTTTGCATGTACCTGTCCAATTTTCCCAACACCATTTATTGAAGAGGCTATCTTGGCTCCATTGTATGTTCATGCCTCCTTTGTCAAATATTAGTTGAGCATAGTGGTTTGGGTGGATATCTGGGTTCTCTATTCTCTTCCATTGGTCTATATGTCTGTTCTTGTGCCAGTACCAGGTTGTTTTGAGAACAGTTGCTTTGTAATATAGCTTGAAATCTGATATTGAGATTCCACCTACTTTATTCTTCTTCCTCAGAATTGCTATGGCTATTCGTGGTCTTTTTTTATTCCAGATGAATCTATGAAGAATTTTTCTAGGTCTCTGAAATATGTCGTTGGTATTTTAATGGGTAGTGCATTGAATCTATAGATTGCTTTGGGTAATATGGACATTTTAATGATGTTGATTCTCCCAATCCATGAGCATGGTATGCTCTTCCATATGTTAACATCTTCCTCTCTCTCTTTTTTCAGTGTCCTGTAGTTTTCTACATATAGGTCTTTTACCTCTTTACTTAGGTTTATTCCTAGGTATCTTAATTTTTTTGGTGCAATGGTAAATGAGATTGCTTTCTTAGTCTCTCTTTCTGTAGTTTCACTATTAGTGTATAGAAATGCCACCGATTTCTTGGCATTAATTTTGTATCCTGCTACATTGCCAAATTCATTAATTAAGTCAATTAGTTTTGGGATGGAGTCCCCCGGGTTTTTTATGTACAGTATCATGTCATCTGCAAATAATGACAGCTTTACTTCTTCTTTTCCAATTTGGATGCTTTTATTTCTTCTTCTTGTCTAATTGCAATGGCTAATACTGCCAGTACTATGTCGAGCAGGAGAGGTGAGAGTGGGCATCCCTGTCTTGTTACTGTTCTTAGGGGAAATGGTTTTAGTTTTTGCCCATTGAGTACGATGTTTATCATATATGGCTTTTATGATGTTGAGGTATGATCCTTCTATTCCCACTTTGCTGAGAGTTTTTATCAAGAAAGGTTGTTGGATTTTTGTCAAATGCTTTTTCTGCATCAATTGATATGACTGTGATTTTTATCTCTCAATTTGTATATGTGATGTATCACGTTTATTGATTTGCAGATATTGTACCATCCCAGCATTCCTGGGATGAATCCTACTTGGTCATGGTGTATGATCTTTCTGATGTGCTGCTGGATTGGATTTGCTAGAATTTTGTTCAGGATTTGGGCATCTATGTTCATGAGAGATATTGGCCTATAATTCTCTTTCCTTGTGTTGTCTTTATCTGGTTTTGGTATTAGGTGATGCTGGCTTCATAGAAGTTGTTTGCAAGTATTCCTTCTTCTTGAATATTTTTGAATAGTCTGAGGAGGATAGGTTTTAATTCTTCCTTGAATGTTTGGTAAAACTCTCCTGTGTAGCCATCTGGTCCCAGGCTTTTTGATGACTGCTTCAATTTCTTCCATAGTTATTGACCTATTGAGCTGTTTACATTCTTCCTGATTGAGTTTTGGAAGGTTATATTTCTCTAGGAATATGTCCATTTTTTACAGGTTGTCCAATTTGTTGGAATAGAGTTGTTCATAGTATTTTTTAACAATCCTTTGTATTTTGGCGGGGTCTGTTGTTATTTCTCCAGTTCCAATTCTGATTTTGTTTACTTGGGTCTTCTCTCTTTGCTTCTTGGTGAGCCTGGCTAGAGGTCCATCAATCTTGTTTATCCTTTCAAAGAACCAGCTCTTGGTTTTGTTGATGTTTTGAATTGTTTCTTTGGTCTCCATGTTGTTTATTTCCACTCTGATCTTTAGTATTTCCTTCCTTCTGCTTACACTGGGCTTTTCTTGTTGATCTCTTTCTAGCTCTTTGAGTTGTAGTGTAAGGTAATTTATTACCATGTTTCCTTTATTTTTGCAGTAGTCTTATAGGGCTATGAACTTCCCTCTCAAGACTGTTTTCACTGTGTCCCATAAATTTTGTATTGTTGCGTTATCACTGTCATTTGTTGTCATAATGTTTTTATTTCTTCCTTGATCTCTTTGGTTACTCAGCCGTTGTTTAAAAGCATGCTGTTTAGTCTCCATGTCTTTGATTTCTTTCTATTGTTTTTATTATAGTTGATTTCCAGTTTTATGCCACTGTGGTCTGACAAAATACTTGATATGATTTCTATGTTCTTGAAATTGAAGAGACTTTTCTTATGACCCAACATATGATCTATCTTTGAAAATGACCCAAATGCACTAGAGAAGAATGTATATTCTGTGGCTTTGGGTGACATTTGAAGATGTCAATTAATTCCATCTGGACTAATGAGTCATTTAGGATTAATGTTTCTTTGCTGATTTTTTGTTTAGAGGATTTGTCCAATGGTGACAGTGGGGTATTAAAGTCTCCTACTATGATTGTATTGCTGTCAATCTCTCCCTTAATATCCTCCAAGAGTTTTTTTTTTATGTATTTAGGTGCTTCTATATTGGGTGCATATATATTTACCAGAGTTATTTCTTCTTGTTGGATTGTTTCCTTTAGTATTATGAAGTGGCCTTTTTTATCTCTTGTTATGTCCTTCACTTTGAGATCTAATTTGTCAGATATAATTATTGCAATCCCAGCTTTTTTTTTTCTTTCCATTTGCCTGAAATACCATCTTCCATCCCTTCACCCTCAATCTGTGTGCATCTCTTTTCCTGATGTGGGTTTCTTGCAGACAGTAAATATATGGGTAATATTTTCTTATCCAATTGGTTACCCTATGTCTTTTGATTGGAACATTTAATCCATTTACATTTAAAGTTATTATTGATAGGTATTTATCTGTCGCCATTTTTATTCTTTACTCCAGAGTTCCTTCTTCACTTTCTATTTCTTTTTATTACAGCAGACCCTTTAACATTTCTTGCATTGCTGGTTTAGTGGTAATATATTCCCTTAGTCCTTTTTTGTCTGTGAAGCTTCTGATTTCACCTTCAACTTTGATTGAGAGTCTTGTAGGGTACAGTATTCTTGGATTCAGACCCTTCCTTTGCATGACTTTGTATATTTCATTCCATTCCCTTCTGGCCTGATGAGTTTCTGTTGAGAAATCAGTAGCTAGTCTTATGGGGGTTCCGTTGTAGGTAAGTTTCTATTTCTCTCTTGCTGCTTTTAAGATTCTTACTTTGTAGCCAGTGTTTGCCAATTTAATTATAATGTGCCTTGGTGTTGGTTTGTTGGGGTTAATTTTGCTAGGTACTATGTGAGCTTCTTGGATTTGTGTGGGTTTTTTCTCTCCTATATTGAGGAAATTTGCTGTCATTATTTCTTCCAACAGGTTCTCTACTCCTTGTTCAGTTTCCACTCTTTCTGGAACCCCAATTTTGTGGATGTTATTTTGTTTCATGTTATCCCAAAGTTCCCTTAGGCTCTCCTCTTAACTTTTTAACTTTTTATTCTAGAAGCTGCTGTACGTGGGTATTTTTTCCTCCCGTGTCTTCTAGCTCACTGATGCGGTCCTCTGCTTCTTCTAGTCTACTTTGGATGCTTTCTATTGAATTCCTCATAGCAGTGATGTCATTTTTCATTTCTTCTTGATTATTCTGCATTTCTTTTAGGTTCTTCTCCATTTCTTCCTGCTTCTTTTGAATTTCTTCTTGCTGCTTCTGCATTTCTTCTTTCTTCTTCTTCATTTCCTCTTGGGTCTTCTTCATTTCCTCTTGGTTCTTACATTGTCGATTTTGTCTTCCATTCTTTTCATCCACCTTATGATCATTTCTCTGAACTCTTTCTCTGGCAGGCTTATTTCTGCTTCTATTTCATTTACTTCCTTTTCTGATGATACCTGCCTATCTGTTGTATGCAGGCTGTTTCTTCTTCTGCCCATGGTTTTTCTTCTCTGGGTGTCTGGATATGTAGTTCTCTCTCCTATGTTGATTCAAAGGCACAAACTACAACACAACTCGGTACAGCACACAAAGCACTGAACAGAAATATATTCACCATGTTAATAATCACCAATAAGGTGACCACCAATGAAAGACAAATTATGGGTAAGTAGAGAAAGAGGAAGAGGACATTGAGGGAAAAAGAAAGGATAGAAGTGCCAAAATCAAATTGGGAGAGGGAGAAAAAAATAAATAAATGTACTAAAAATAAAATAAAATAAAATTTAAAAAAAGGAGAAGAAGAAAAAGAAAAGAGAAAGACTAACAAAGTCAGAGGGAAAAGAAAGTGGATAAGAGAGAAAAGGGGAACAAAATATAGATGTCAGGAGAAAACTCCAATAGAACAGTCACTACTCCCAATAAAGGCCAGCAACCAGTACCTAGAGATTAATACAAACTGCAGATAACAACTGGTATTGAGGGAGGCGAGGGAAAAGAGAGGTAAAAAACAAAGCAAGCAAAAAGCAAAATAAGACAAGTAGAATATGCTAAAACAATCTCACAGAAAAGTTCAAAAAAATCGATATGATCACTGTTCAGGCCAATAGTAACAAAAGGACATAAAGAAAAAACAACTTTTTGGCTAGTGAAGACAAGAGGAGAGAGGTTTGTATGGACTTGTAGTAGGGGATTTGAAATTAGATATATAAGTGGGGTGAAATTTTAACCAGGTAAAGAGAAAGAATAGGGGGAATCTAAAGTTGGAAAAGGGAAAGAGAAACAAGAAAAAAAATGGGGAAAGTTAGGAGGAAAGTGTTGGCATAAAGGTAGAGTTGAGTTGGAGTAAAATTATGCTAAAGGAAAGATGAAAATAGAATGTCCAAAAAGGTAAAATACTAGCAGTAATTAATAGTATTAGTTGAAAACAAAAATGTAGTAATCAAAAAGGTAAAATCAATTAAGGCAGAAAGAAAAAAATAGTCTTTTAATTAAAATATGTAAAAATGAAAAATAAAATAAAATATTTTTAAAAAAAGGAAAAAGGAAAAAGAAAAAAAAATAGAGTGGTCATTCACTTCCACTATTATTCTGCTTGGCACTCCTGTTTCCCAGTAGGGAAGGTATTGTGGTTCCCTGTGTTGCACCGTTGACATTTTAATCTTTTTATTCTTTTGTGGTTATGTGAGAGTCAATTTGTGTGTCGTCCACTGGGTGGCAGTGTTTCGGAATTGATCTCTAAGACAAAGCACAGGACCTGTCTAGACTGTGCTCAGATCCTGCTACTCTGTGGTTCTCAAACCGGTTTGTGGGGATTTTGCAGCCGGGACACTGTAATAACTCCCAGGCTGTCCCTCTGCCTCAGATAAAAAATAAGTCATTTTCCAGAGCTCCCCTCTGTCAACTTCTTGGAGAGTTTGCCTCCACACTTAGGGATCACGCCCTGCCCACCTCCGCGGACCTCTCTAGAGGCAGCTTTCCCGAAGCCTGGCTCCCACAGTGTGCGCATCTCTGTTCTGAGGGGCAGGAGACCTCACCTTATCCCAGGTGAAATCTGACCTTTCTGTGTGCCGTGTGGATCTCTGAATCCACTGCCCGAGTGTCTGCGCCGATTGGAGAGTGGTGTTCTGGGTCCCTGGCTGTTTGGTGGGTGCTTCAGCCACAGCTTTCAGACCGCCGCAGACATCCACCTCCCTCTGCAAGATGGCGCGGTCTCCGCGTTGGCACTGGTAACTCTGGCCGACAAAAACCCCGTGGCAGTGGGGCTGCCTGGCCAGGAGAGCCCTGTCCAGCAGTCCCCCACCTTCTCCTGGAGGTTAACTGACTCTTAACTTGCCAACAAACACTCCCCGTGGGACTCTCAGCTGCTCTCTCTCCCTCTGCCCAGCGACAAAGCTCCAGACGCGTCTGTCTATTCCGCCACCATTTTCATTTTTTCTGCACCAATTTTTGTTCCTTTTTTTCACATCTTCTCAAAAACTTATTTCTTGACTGATTGATAATAGCCATTCTAACAGGTATGAGGTAATATCTCTTGTGGATTTTGTTTGCATTTCCCATATAACTAGTGAAGTTGAGCATTTTTTCATATATCTGTTGACTATCTGTATGTCTTCTTGGGAAAAGTGTCTGTTCAGGTGCTCTAGCTATTTTTTAATTGAACTATTTGTTTTCTTGTTTTAAATTTATATGAGTTATTTATATATTTTGGATATTAGTACCTTATTGGAAGCTTTAGGGTGATTTCATGTATAGACACTATTTCTTAATAAAGTTTATTAATTTTTTCATTTCATGCTACTAAATTTAATATATAACATCTCTACTTGAGAGCATGTACACATGTACACATGCCCTCACACATGCTTTCTGTTTTATTATGATGGTAGTATGCTTCTATTTCTCCTTATTATCTATGTAGTCAATGTGCATCTTTCTCTTCTGAAAGAACACAGTTGGTAGGAAGTCTCTGAAATAGGAAACCATAACGATCTTCATTAATTAGAAGTGCTGTGTGGTGATTAAAAAATAATAGACCTGTTGTGTTTATAATGATGACTGTCCAAGTTTAAGAGAAATACTAAATAGGAAGGTAGGGGAAGGTGGGGGGAAGGAGACAAGATCAACCAAAGGCCTTGTATGCATGCATAAAAAACTAACCAATGGACACAGACAACAGGGGGGGTGAAAGCATGAGTGGCGGGAAATGGAGGGTAATGGGGGAATAAGGACACATATGTAACACCTTAATCAATAAAGAAATTTTAAAAAGAGAAATACTAAAAGTAATCACCTTGCGAGACAGCTGTACTGTGATGTTAAGAACAGAAATTCACATTTGTCATATGTCTAGTGTATATTACAAGAACTACTATAAAAAATGATATGCATCATATCATTTAATCACACATCTGTCCTACAATGTAGGGATTATATACTACTCCTATTGAGAAGATGAAGTATCTGCAGGTGAAGGAGATGAAATAACTTTGTCAAGGTCACAGAGATGTAACATGGTAGACCAAATTTTCTTCTAGGAAGTCTGACTCAGATTCTATATTCCAAATCAAAGCTCTATTCTTTACTTTGGAAGAGTTATATCTAAAAAAATAATTGTGATGAAAGAGTAGATTAATAATGCTAATAATAGCTATAAATTAGAAAGGTCTTACTGTGATTAAAGGCATTTTCATACCTCACAATGATGTTCATAGCAGTAATCACATTTTAGAAAGAAACACAATAAGGCACATAGTTAACTGTCACATCAACATAAAACATCAGATCACAAAATTAAGGTTGTTTGAGTTGAAAACACATGTTTTATTCACTATTATGAAATGAAAGTTTTGTGGAGATCAGGAAACACTTTGAATGTCTTTAGTTATTTTGGAAGGATGGTATGAAAGAAGAAATTTGTTTATGCCCATAGATTTCAATAAATGAATTAGAACCAGAGAGTTGAAGATAAAAAGACAAAGACTTCTGCTAAATTAAAGAAAGTCTGAATAATTACTCAATTTAAATTAAAATTGGGTAACCATGTAAATGAGTGAATGACTGGCATTAGAACAGAAGGTTGAAGACTAGCTGAAATGCCTTTTGGCTGTTTACTGAATGTTGCTTTTCCTCCTTCTTTGGAATACACAGCAGCTGCATGGAAGCAGAAAACCACACAGAAGTGTCACAATTTCTCCTCCTGGGTCTCTCAGATGATCCTAAACTGCAGCCCGTCCTCTGTGGAGTATTCCTGTCCATGTACCTGTTCACTGTGCTTGGAAACCTGCTCATCATTGTGGCCATCAGCTCTGACTCCCACCTCCACTCCCCCATGTATTTCTTTCTGGCCAACCTGTCCTTTGTTGACATCTGTTTCACCTCTACCATGGTCCCAAAGATGCTGGTGAATGTTCAGGCACAAAAGAAAACCATCTCCTACATTGAGTGCCTCATTCAGGTGTATTTTTTTACACTATTTGCAGGAATGGACAACTTCATTCTGGCTGTGATGGCCTATGACCGGTATGTGGCCATTTGCCACCCCCTGTACTACATGGTCATCATGAACCCACGCTTCTGTGGAATTCTGATTCTGATATCTTGGTTCATCATGTTATGGGTCTCTCTACTTCATATTCTACTGATGAGGTGGCTGACCTTCTGTGTTGGCACTGAAATTCCACATTTCTTCTGTGAACTGGCTCAGGTCCTCAAGGTGGCCTGCTCTGACGCCCTCATCAATAACATCTTCTTGTATGTGGCAACTGCGCTGCTGGGCGTGTTTCCACTTATGGGAATTCTGTTTTCTTACTCTATGATTGTCTCTTCCTTAATGAGAATATCTTCTGCAGCAGAGAAATATAAAGCATTTTCTACCTGTGGGTCTCACCTCTCTGTGGTCTCCTTGTTCTACGGGACAGGTCTGGGGGTCTATCTCAGTTCTGCTTTAACCCATTCTCCCCTACAGAACTCAATTGCCTCAGTAATGTACACTGTGGTCACCCCCATGCTGAACCCCTTCATCTACAGCCTGAGGAACAAGGATGTGAAGGGGGCCCTGAGAAGGCTCCTCAACCTAGCAGCATCTTGACTATGATGGATCTCTGGCCTGAGAAGTAAGGGTACATTGTGTACCCAAAGTTAAATGTTGCAAATTGAAATGTCTGCTTCTTTTTCACACCTCAAAGACAGGCTTGATTTCTTCTATTTCCAAAGAATGTGTGATTTAGCTTTTGTTTGTATTTGTATTAGTTTCTTCTTAGCTACTACATCAAAAATTCTTTACTTTTCTTCCCTATATGCTATATTCTTCCACAATATTTCATGTTTCATCAACATTCTTTCAGCTATTCTTAAGAATTCTAATTTTCTGCTGTAGCTGGTTTAGCTCAATGGATAGAGTGCTGGCCTGAGGAATGAATGATCCCAGACTTGATTCTCTGTCAAGGGCATATGCTCATGGTGTTGGCTTGATCCCAGTGGGGGCATGCAGTAGGTAGCCTATCAATGATTCTCTCTCATCATTGATGTTTCCATCTCTCTCTCCCTCACCCTTCCACCCTCTGAAATCAACAAAATATATTTTTAAAAAATAATTTCAAGTTTAAATTTAAAGCACTTATCTTATCAAGGTCTGATTTAGTTTCCCAAAAAGTTGTTCTCATATGTTGCTGATCTTCACCTTAATTGAGTTATATGCTTATTTTTTACCAGATCAAGTTATATAAAATCATACAGTAATCAGCACAACATGTTTATGATATCAGGACCCTAATTGTTTCTTCATATAGATGCCTCAATTTCATCCTAAAAGCATTTCTTTTAGATACTTTCCCTCATTCACTTCACTTTTCAAAAGAAGACACTGCAATGAAGTTGGACTACAGCCTGGCAAGCTGACTTTAATATCCCACCTTACACAGGAAATGTGATGTGGTTTTCAAGTTCAAAGTAGGAATCCAGATTTGAAAGATGGTTTTGTTAAATGCCCTATAGGAATTTACTGCCTGGAAAACTGAGAAGTGTCATTCTTTATTATCCTTTCTTCCATCCATCTTCCTTCATTTCCTTTTTTATTTGGTTTATATTTCCCATTATTTAAGATCCCAAACCATGTAATAATGAGTACAATACAAAAAGAGTTGTTTTCTCATGTGATCTCATTTTATTATGGAACTCTATAGGGGTGCCTTAAGAAGAATAGTTACACGTATGTGGAACATGTTTGGAACTTAATTCTTTAGGGAAAGAATGTTAACAGAATTGAGTCTGTGAGTAAGTGTGGAGTAGTACATGCTGTCAACACTTCCCCCACGTTTCCTGAGATCCTCTCAGCATTTCCATTGCATGACTGGTGACATCCAGTATCAGCTGGACCCTACTTTACCCAATATGTAGTAGCAGAAGTGACAGGGAATTATGTCCCATCAGAGACAGCTCTTGATGGAGAGGTGTAGAGTATAGCATGTCTTTATCCTTTATCTGAATAATGCTGATGTTTGTGTTTTTTACCATTTATTGGAATTTCCCTTGGAGATGAAATCTGTTTATTCACAGTGGTAGGTGTCATAATGCAAGCTTCATCTGATACATTTTCTTTTGTGTGTCAGTCCTCTCTCTCCCATCCATGTTCCGGGCTCCTTCCAATAAAGTGTTTGCACATAAATCCTTGGCTCAGAATCTGCTTCTGCATGAACAAAAATCAACACAGGGACTAATAATGTGATCAATTAAGACAATATCATGATGGAATTAGAGACGTTGGAGAAAAAAGCAGAAATTAATTGTTTGGGACACAGGAAGGACTGTAAAATTACACAAAAGCCACAATTTGTTACAGAGACTTAAATTCATCTGATTTTATTTATTTATTTATATATTTTTTATATTTCAATAAACTGTTTATTCAAAGTTTTACAACTAATAGTATTTTTTAACAGAAAAGCCCTAGAAGTTTATTGGACTATTTATGAGGGGGAAAAATTTAAGACATCTCAGATACAACAACAACTAACATTGTGTAGTACTTTATAATTTACAAAGTGCTTTCCACATACATTGCTCATGGATTCCTCACAACAACCATGTGAGATAGGTATTAATTACCAATTTGCTAGTGAGGTAACTGAGGCTCAAAAAGGGCCTTTAAAGAGATCCACTACAAATGACCAGCCAAGATGGGCCACAAAACCAGGTCTTTTGACTCCAAGTCCCATTCAATGCCAAATAAGTTTTTATTTTTCAAAGCGGAGTTATTTCATACAATATTAACAATAAAAAGTCTTAATCACAACTGATTCAACTTTCCAAAAATGGGGATTTTTGTAGGGAAATTTTTAAGTCTTTGATTTACATGAAAATCCTCAATTTAATTAAATGTTTAAATGTTATTGACTTTTAAAATTAATGTTGACCAATATTAGCATGACTTTAATCTCCTCCAGAAATATTGACAAAATTAAAATGGCTTTCCTCTTGTTTAAGGATCATTGCTGATCTTTATACAAGAGCATATATGTAGGACCTATGAATCTGAACACCAATCCTAATATCCCATCCTCCTCTGACCTACCAGTGAATACACCAAGAAAAAATGCCTGTCCCTTTATAGGAAGAAGCAGCAGAACACAGACTCCTGCTGTGCTAGACATTAGCTTCTTCACAACTGAAAGAGGACGGGAAGAAAGGGATCCTATTAAACCTCCACTGAGCCTTGGGTGCCCCAAACAAACAGGCATATTATGTTTAGCATGAATGGATTCATTACCATTATCACGATCAAAGAGCAGTTACTAGGCATCCTCCGTGGCACTAGTACAAAACAGAGAAATATAGTCCCTACCCCTAGGGCAGCTTGCTGAAGTCTCTTCTAAAGTCCGCCAGGTCTAAAGCAGTGCTAACAAAACATTGAGCTTGACACAAGTAAAGAAAACAGGCTACCCAGGCAACCACTATGTAACAACCTAAAGCAGAATAATTACAAGGTGAATAGGGACACAGAAGAAAGAAGAATATGAATAGTTTCCTGATTCAAGCCACAGTGTGGCACAGCCATCGAGCACTAAGAAACAACTAAAGCTGACAAACCCGTCTGGCATGGAACCAAGAAGGAGTCTGGTTCTTTCTCAGTCAGCAGTTATTTCTTAGCTTCATACTAGTGGTACATCTAAAAGGCAGCATCATGTGTGCAAAAGATCTTAAAAATAATCATGGGGATGAACTTGATGTATGCTCATGATCAGAAGAACCAACATTCTTGCCATTTGCAGTTAAGCTATATTGTATACATAGACCATATCACATATATGTACTTAGTCTGAATGATTTATATCAAGTTAACAGAGAAAGAACAGCAATTCCAACAGTTAGCTACCATATAACTTAGAAAAGAAAAAATTAAGTTGGTGAAAAAAGAACCATGCAATTATTTTGGGTGCTTTTTTTCAAACTACTACCAAATTTAGAAAATCACTCCCTTTATAACAAAAGACTTTCAAAGATCTAAATATCAAATGAAATACTTCTAGCATTTAAAGAGTTTATTAGACACATGCAATTGCATACAATGAAGTTACAAGTGAGCTACAAAATGGAAAACTAAGAATTCCCATTGATAAAACCTCAAACACATCTCTGAATAAATTCAAACTTTGTAGCTTAACATCTATACCTTCATTTTTTTTGAATGCAGAATGACTCATTAAACACTTATGCACTAAAATTCAATGTCTATGATAAATGCAGAGAATTTTGTATTTATAGTCCACCGCATGGTATATTGTTACATATCACCTTCCTTCCACAATGCTCACATCACTTCACAAGTATAATAATTATTAAGCTAGTAATACAAAGCAGAACACTTCTTCAAATTAAGGTACCTTTTGCTGCCTTCCTGCACCAAGACTGCCTTCCTGCACCAAGTAAAGAAGTGACTCTTGAAATACTGAATGGAATTTCTTTATCCAACATGCGCTGGCAGATTTGTAACAGATGATCAGGAGCCACATGCTTATTTGACAAGACCAATTCCTCCTAGCTCCTATTGTGCTTGTATAACAGAAGCCAGCCCTCCCAGTCCACCCTCTTCAGCAGCAATTGTTACAGCTCCAGCTCCTGCACCAGCACCTGGGCAGCTCTCTGACACGGGTTCAGGGACAGGTACCAGGCGATGAGGGGCACCGGGGCATCGTCGGGAGAGAGAAAACTCTGCCATGGGCCCTGGCCGGGCGGGTGCAGGGCGCTGGGCTAAGGTGGGAGCGAGAGACAGAGCCTATAGACCATGGCGAGGCCTGACCTGGCTGGCGTCCCCCTCCCAGGCGCGCTGCCGCCACCCATTTTGATTTCACTTCATTCAATATGTATTCATTGTAGCCCTAGGAAACCCCTGATCACTTTCTGTCTTAATATGTTTGTATTTTCTACATATTTTATATAAGGTAAATTGAATCATAAAATACATGGCTTTTTGTATCTGGCTTCTTCTATTGGGTGTATTTTTTGGATCATTCGTGTAGAAGTGTGCGTGTCAATATTTTATTTCTTATATTGCAGAATAGGCTTCTATTGTATGCTTATACCTCATTTTGCTTATCCGATGACAGTTGATGAACATTTAGATATTTCCAGTTTGGAGATATTAATAATGCTGCTGTGAACATTATGCTAATACACATTTTCATTTATCTTGGATAGATACCTTGGAGTGCAATTACTGGGTTATATGGTAAATATATGTTTAACTATTTACAACACTGCCATGGTACCTTTTAAAGTGGCTATACCAGCTTAAATTCTCACAATGAATTCATGAAGATTTCATATTTTCCACATCTTCACAATACTTAGTATTCATGAAAAACTGTTAATAGGAGAATATGCTTGAGTATTGAATTAAAAGGAGAAATGTAACAAATATATCTAGGTAACATTCAAGAGCCATTCAATAAGGAGGATATATGGAACTATGGCTGAATTACTAGAAATAGGTTAGATACATAGATGGACATCAGAGCATTGAGGTCATTAGAACTTTGCCATTTGTTTATACAGCAAATGACATTATTGCTTCTTTCCCAGCCCTAAGGCCTTCTTCTCCATGCAAAGAGTCTCTTGACTAGAGGTTGCTGTTTTAGGTTCATTCTGTCTGAACCTGAGGAAAACCGGGGTCTTTCCTTCACTCCATTTTTATCTGCCTTTTCCATTGTTGAATTTTCTTGGTCATGGTAGATCAGCAGTTTTCATCCAGGAGTGGTTTTGCTTTTAAGAAAATATAATGCACGTTTGGGTATCAGTTGTGACCTTAAGAACACCTACAGAAGCAGAAGCTATAGATTGTCCCACTGATCCTCCTCTTATTAGTGCACTTCATTCATCTTCTTCCCCTATAACAGAATAATAAAAATCATGGAAGAGGTCCTCCCAAAATTTATACAAAAAAAGTTGATTCAAGCAAAAACAAAATAATCAAATATAAATAAATTGGAGCACATCCAACAAAAAAACTTCTGCATAGCAATGGAAGCCATCAACTAAATGAACAGGCAAACTTCAGAAATGGAGAAAATATTTGCAAATCACATATCTTGAGAGGTTAATATCTAAAATATATTAAAAACTCATACAACTCAACAGCACAATCCCAATGATCTAATTTAAAAATGGGCAGAGAATCTGAATAGACATTTTTCTGAGATGACATACAGATAGACAAGAGGTACATGAAAATGTGATTGGTTCAAGATGGCAGCAGAGTGGGTGCAAGGTACACTCACCTCCTCCCAGGACCAAACTGGAATTACAACTAAAATATAGAACAATCAACCTGAATAACTAACTGAAGACTAGCAGCACAGAAGTCTTATAACCAAGGATTTATAGAACAAGCTATGTCCAGACTGGTTAAAAAAAAAAAGTGTGGAGACACGAAAATGGCTGCCCTCACACTCATGGGCAGAGGCTGAGATTCTGGAAGGATATCTCAGCTGCAAAGGTTACTGCTAAAGATCATGGGGATCTCAATCCCATGCCAGGCTCTGCAGCCCAGAGAACCAGAGCCGGGAATAGGTGCACTCGTAACAAGTGGCTGTGAAAATCAGCACCCACATTTGGTTGGTCCTTTCAACAGAACCAAACTATTTAACGGCTCTGCTTCTCTTTTGAAAGGACCTCTTTGCCTTGGTAACACTATGGACACCAAGTGACCTGTGAACCCTCACAGGGTTTTCAAGGGAAGGGCATCACAGGAAGCTGGTTTCTGACTTTGGTTCCTGAGGCAATTAAACATTCTTTAGGAGACACCTTGTCACTCTTATTTTTTATTTTATTTATTTTAAATTTTTAACTGTTGAAAGTTTTACTTATGTCTCCTTCTCCCTCACCCCCATTGACCTCTCCCGAACCACTCCAGTCCCCCAGCACACGCCCCTACCCTCCTATTGTCTGTCTCCATTTGTCATGTTTTTATGCATGAATACAAGTCCTTTGGTTGATCTTTTACCCCTTACCCCACCCTCCTGCCTTCCCTCTGAGGTTTGTGGCCTGTTCAATCCTTCTGTGTCTCTGGATCTATTTTTGTTAATCAGTTTATGTTGTTCATTATATTCTACAAATGAGTAAGATCATGTGATATTTCTCTTTCTCCAACTGGTCAGAAACTCATTAGTCAACAGAGCCAAATATCAACAGTACAATGATTGAAATTTCTTTTGAGAGTGAAATTTTTTAAATTTAAACTTCTTCTAATACCACTTCTTCAAAACAGACTTGCCCAAGCTGTGGTATTTTGTAAAAGAGCCACACTCAAGGGGCCCAAGAGCCGCATGTGGCTTGCGAGCTGCAGTTTGCCAACCACAGGTTTAGCATAATGCTCTCCAGGTTCACCCATGCTGTTGCAAATGGTAAGAGTTCTTTCTTTTTTACAGCAGCATAGTATTCTATTGTGTAGATGTACCACAGTGTTTTAATCCACTCATCTGATGATGGGCTGTTTCCAAATCTTAGCTATTGTAAATTGTACTGCTATGAACATAGGGGTGCATATGATCCTTTCTGATTGGTGTTTCTGATTTCTTGGAATTCCCTTGGTTCTTGATATTTATTTCTATAAATCCAACTTTCTCCAAAGCACACTGTAGATACTTTAGGGATGGAGGCACTGAAGATAAATGACTTTTCAAAGCGTATGCATTTGTGAGCCAGAGCTGTAGTCACTTTCTTAGCCTAGAACACTTTCAACTAAGTTTCTCTCCCTTTCATGTGAATTGGACTTTAATCAGGAGATACTAGTCAAGCAAGAAAATGTGCTTTGGAGTGTTCTGCCTTTTTAAGGGCTTGCATTTACATATATGTTTGAAAAATGCACCAAATACGTATTTGGTGCACCTTCACTTTTAAGTCAAATCAAAGGAAGAAGTGTTTCTCCTTGGAAGAAATAAATTTATCTCCCACCTTTGATACTTATACAGACACAGCATCAGATAAAATTTTTTTCATTCTTTTATCTTTGCACCCCATGGGATCTGAATTGTTTGGAGAGTGAAAAGACAATAGAACAATTTATTTAATGAAGAGCTCTGAGAATTCAACTCTTGAAATGCTTGAAAATTTAAACATGTTCCTTTTGCACTTTCCTTAATTCTCTGGTCCTATCCAAATAAAAGCTCAATTGAACTTCCCAGGAACAGAGCTTGGAGAACAGAAAGCTCCAGTGATATCTTTCAGAGAAGGTCATTGTATTCCAGAGAGCGCTGGTGCGATGAGAAGGAAATGAGACAAAGTGGGTACTGGGCTTTACTTCTGGAATAATTAGACTGGGAAAGTCCTGTAGTATATAGTTTAAGACTATAAAGTCCCTATAGTTTGAAGGTACATCAGTTTTTCCTGACACCTGTCTTTTAAAGTCTTTGTTCTAATTTCTTCTCCCTCTCTTTGAAGTTCAGAACCTCCCCTCAATAAAAATTATTTTCCAAAGAATCTCCACTTCTTTTCTACCCTTTCCCATAACTGTAAGCTCTTCTTGATTTCCATGTTCAACAATTTATTCATTAACTACTCACTGGAGATCTACTATGCATGAGGTATTGTCGATTTTGTTACTAATATAATTGGGTATCTTTATTTCATTCCCTCTCTATTTTGCAGCAGATTTGACTTACTGATAAAACTTAATAATTCTATATAATTATTGTTGTCTCACCTCAGTGTCCACGATATTATCTACAAGTAATATAATTATTTCTGTCATTCAGTTCTCAGGCTAAATTTCTTGCCTCATTTTGCCACTCTCCTTAAATGTTTGCAGAATATCAAATAATTAAATTTAGAATTGGCTATATTGGTCTGTTCAGGAATTTAACAAAGATATTTAGTATATCATGTTGTCTGCTGCTTTAAAAAAACTGTTCTTTATTGAAATAAGAAATTGTCATTGGTTTCTTCATTTAGCAAAAGGACACCAGTTATATGATGATCTTGAAGATTTCTTTTGTGTGTGTGTGTTATTGTTGATGCTTTTGGTCTCAATCTGTATTATACATTTAATATTTGTATTTGTTGAGCACCTACTTTGTGTCAGGCACCTGGTAAGTCCCTGGAATGACAATGGTGAGCAAAAACAGTTACAACTTATAACCCACAAATGAATATAAAGTTATCAACCTGAGAGGCACTTTAAAGATTAGTACAGGATGCTCCAACTGTCCCCCCTGACCCCAATTATCTGTTTGTTATCTCACTGGTCTCTCAAATCCCTTCTGTTACCCAGCTCACTAACACAAGTGTAACAGGATATTTGGTTCTTTTAGTCCCAAATGCTTGCACTTTTTAAATTTCTCCTAATTCACAATTATCTATCCTTCCTCTCATAGTTCAAATATTCATACTTTAGAGTAGCCTTTTCTACCCTTCTCTACAGACTCAATGGATCCTCGGTAATATTCTTTCTCTTCTTATTTAATCTGCATCCTCTAGACATTAGTAATAGTGGAACATTTTTATCATTGAAAATATGAACATGTACTTTCTTTATAAATTAAAAGTGTTGGGATAATATTAGTTAATAACAAAGCATACGTTTTAGGTGTAAAACTTATAATACATTATCAGTTTATTATATTGTGTGCTCACCATTCAATGTCTAGTTTCCATCCATCACCAAATATTTGACTCCGTTTTACTTCCTTTATTTTCCCCCTGGTCTCCTCCCCCTCTGGTAACCACCATACTGCTATCTATGTATATGGGTTTGATTTATTTGTTCATTTGTTGATTTCTGTTTTATATCCAACATATGAGTAAAGTCACATAGTTCTTGTCGGTTTCCATCTGACTTATTTCACTTAGCATGATACTCTCAAGATCCATTCATGTTGGCACAAATGGCAGTATTTCATAGTTTTAACGTCTGAGGAGTATATGCACTACATCTTCTTTACCCAATCATCTGTCAAAGGACACAAAGGTTATTTCCATTCTTGGTTATTGTGAATAATGCTGCAATAAGCATAAAGGTAGATACATATATATTTATCAATAATTGTTTTCACACCAAAACCGGTTTGGCTCAGCGGATAGAGCGTCGGCCTACAGACTGAAAGGTCCCAGGTTGGATTTCAGTCAAGGGCATATACCTTGGTTGCAGGCACATTCCCAGTAGGGGGGGCAGAAGGCAGTTGATTGATGTTTCTCTCTCATCGATGTTCCTAACTCTCTATTCATCTCCCTTCCTCTCTGTAAAAAATCAATAAAATATATTTAAAAAATAAGTGTTTTCAAATTTTTCAGTTAGATACTCTGAAAGGGAATTCCTGGGTGAGAAGGTAATCTATTGGTTATATTTTTTTCTAAACCCCTATACTGTTTTGCATAGAGGTTGCACCAATTTTTAATCCCATAAACCTTCACTTTTCTCCACATTATCTCAAAAACTTATTTCTTTTCTTACTGATAATTAGAGGCCTAATGCATGAACTTCATGCTTAGGGGCCGGAGGGGGTGTCCCTCAGCCCAGCCTGCACCCTCTCCAATCTGGAACCCCTTGAGGAATGTCCAATTCCACTGGGATCAAGCCTAAAAGGACAGTCAGACATCCCTCTCACAACTGCTGGCTCCCAACTGCTTGCCTGCCTGCCTTCCTGACTGCCCCTAACAGCTTCTGCCTGCCAGCCTAATCACCTCCTAACCACTCCCATGCCAGCCTGACATGTCTAATTACTCTCCTGCCAGCTGGATTGCCCCTAACCATCCTCCTCTACAGGCCTGGTCCTCCCAACTGCTCTCTCCTGCAGACCTGGGTCCCCCCGCAACTGCCCTTTCCTGCAGGCCCAGTCATCCCCAACTTCTCTCCTCTGCTGGCCTGGTCACCCCTAACTGCCTTCCCCTGCAGGCTTGATCGCCCCCAACTGCCCTCCCTTGCAGGCCTGGTTCCTCTCAACTGCCCTCTTCTGCTGGCCATCTTGTGGTGGCCATCTTGTGTCCACATGGAGGCAGGATTTTTGACCACATCAGGGCAGCCTTATTGTGTTTTGGAGTAATGGTCAATCTGCATATTACTCTTTATTAGATAGGATAGAGGCCTGGTTCATGGGTAAGGGACAGCTAGTTTTCCCTGAAGGGTGTACGAGATCAGGATGGAGGTCCCCTTGGGATATTGGGTGAGGGTCCTGTGCTGGTTTCCAGGCTGGCCACGCCCTCCAGTGACCCTAGCAGTGGCCCTGGGCTCTAGGATTTAATTATCTTCTACAGTTGAAACTTTGTAGCCTGGAGTGAAGCCAAGCCTCCTGCTTGCTCTGTGGTGGCAGCCATTTCTGTTGAGATTTATTTATCTTCTATAATTTAAACTTTGTAGCCTTAAGTGAAGGCCAAGACAGACCAGGGCTGCAGAAGCTTGGCTTCTACATTGCAAGGGGCAACCCTAGCCTCCTGCTCTCTTCAGCTCCATGGCTGTCGCTATTTTTGTTGGGATTTATTTATCTTCCATAATTGAAACTTTGTAGCCTTAAGTGGAGGCCTGGGCAGGCCAGGGTGTGTGGAAAGCTTGCCTTCCTCCATCACCAAGGAAATCCAAGCTTTCTTCCTGCTTGCTCTGTGGCTATAGCCATCTTGGTTATGGTTAATTTGCATACTTAATCCTGATTGGCTGGTGGGTGTGGCTTGTGGGTATAGTGGACTGTCGGTTAATTTGCATATTACTCTTTTATTAGTTAGGCTAGACATTCTAACAGGTATGAGATGGTATCACATTGTGGACTTCATTAGCATTTCCCCTATACCTAGTGCACTTGAGCATTGTTTCATAAATCTGTTGGCTATCTGTATGTCTTCTTGGGGAAAAGGATCTGTTTAGGTCCTCAGCCCATATTTTAATTAAACTGTTTGTTTGTTGTTGTTCAGTTGTATGAGTTCTTATATACTTTGGATATTAACCTCTTTATCAGAGGTGTTATTTGCAAATATCTTCTCCAATTAGACTAGTTTCCTTTTTATTTTCAAATTTTACATTTGCCTTTCAATTTTTAGGATAATTTCATTTATAGGCACTGAATAATTTTAAATGAAGCCTATTTTTTAAGTTTATGCCACTGATTATAATGCAACACATCTCCACTTGAGAGCATTTAAACACGCACACATGTCCTCACATGCTTTCTTTTATTAAAATGGTAGTGTGCTTTGGTTTTTCCCTAGCATAAATGTAGTCTATATATATCTTCCTCTTCTTGGAAGATTCTACTTGGCATGAAGTCTCTGAAAGAGGAAGCCATAAGGATCATCATTAATTAGAAGTGCTACATGGCAACAAATAATAAAGGTAACAAACCAGTTAAGTTTATGATGATGACTGCCAAAGTTTAAGAGAAATACTAATAACAATAACCATGCAAGACAAATTTATTGTGATGTTAAGAACAGAAATTCCCTTTTGTCACATGTCTACTTTATGTCACCGAAACTATACTAGAAAAATTATATACATCATTTCATTTCATTACTCATTCATCTTACATTACAAGGAATATTTACTACTCCCCTGGTGTAAGTAATGTATATTCAGGTAAGAGGGATTAAATAACTTTGTCAAGATCACACATATGTAACATAGTAGACTAAATTCTACTCCAGGAAATCTTACTCAAGATCCAACTTTCTAAATCACAGCTCTATACTGCATTTAGAAAGAGTTACATATCAAAAAAAATTGTAATGAAAGAATAAATTAAAATGATAGCAATTACTGTATTTAGTGAGAACTTAAAGTAATGGTGATTTTGAACCACACAAAGTGGTAAGAACAGTAACAATATTTTTAGAAACAAATGCAATAAGGCACATGGAGGGTTAACAGTGACATCCATGTAAAGCATCAGGTTACACAGTATTAAGGATGTTTGAGTTGAAAAGACATGTTTTAATTACCATTATGGAATGAAAGAAATATGATTATCAGAAAAAAAGCCTTAAGTGTCTTTATGTATTTGAAAGTTTCATATAAAAGAAATTGGTTTATGTCCACAAATTCAGATAAGTGAATTAGAACCAGTCTTTAGAGCATAAAAAGAAAAAGTTTCTGTTAACTTAATGAAAGTCTGAATAATTACTACAATTTAAAATAAAATTGGGTTACCACTTAAAAGTGAATTATTATCATTGGGATGACTCCCAGATCATGAATGCTGTCCACATGAAGGTGAAATAAAAAGTTGATGACTCCCTTAGATGTTTGTTGAATGTTTTGACTGTTTATTGAATGTTGCTTTTGCCTCCTTCTTCATAAAAGCCAGCTGCATGGAAGCAGAAAACCACACAGAAGTTATCACAATTCCTCCTCCTGGGTCTCTCAGATTATCCTAAACTGCAGCCCATCCTCTGTGGAGTGTTTCTGTTCATGTACTAGTTCACTGTGCTTCGAAACCTGCTCATTATTGTGGCCATCAGCTCTGAGTCCCACTTCCACATCCCAATGTATTTCTTTCTCACCAACCTGTCGTTGTTGACATCTGTTTCACCTCCACTATGGTCCCAAAGATGCTGGTGAATGTCCAGGCACAAAAGAAAGACATCTCCTACATTGGGTGCCTCATTCAGTTGTATTTTTTTATGATTTTTGGTGGAATGAACAACTTTCTCCTGTGATGGTCTATGACCGGTATGTGGCCATCTGCCACTCCCTGTACTACACAGTCATCATGAACCAATGCTTCTGTGGCTTTTTGGTTCTGATATCTCAGTTCATCATTTTCTGTGTCTCTATGCTTCATAATCTTCTTGTGAGGGGACTGTCCTTCTGTGTTGGCACTGAAATCCCACATTTTTATTTTTATTTTTTGTGAACTGGCTCAGATTCTCAAGGTGGCCTGCTCTAACACCCTCATCAATAACATCATCTTGTATGTATCTGCTGCCCTTCTGGGTGTGCTTACTCTCACAGGAATTCTGTTTTCTTACTTCAAGATTGTCTCATCTTTAATGAGAATATCTTTTGCAGAAGGGGAATATAAAGCATTTTCCACCTTTCTGTGGTCTCCTTTTTCTAAGGGACAAGCCTGCGGGTCTATCTCAGTTCTACTCTGACCCATTCTTCTCTACAAAACTCAGTTCCCTCCATCATGTACACCCTGGTCACCCCCATGCTGAACCCCTTCATCTACAGCCTAAGGAACAGAGATGTGAAGGGGACCCTGAGAAGCTCCTCAATCCTAGTGGCATCTTGTCTGTGATGGATCTCTGGCCTCAGAACTAAGGGTACATTGTGTGCCCAAAGGAAAATGCTGCAAATTGAAATATCTAGTTCTTTTTCACACCTCAAAGACTGGAAATATATAAAATCAAACCTAATATGTGTAATTTCACTTTAATTTTTCTCAACCACTCCCTCAGAAATTCCTTTCTGACTTTTCTGTATGATTTTCACAATGTTCCATGTTTGGTCAGTATTCCTGCTGCTATTCTTAATATTTCTAACTTTAAACTTAAAGGACTTAGTTTCCCAAAAAGTTGTCCTCATATGTTACTGATCTTCACCTTAATTGGGTTGTATGCTTATTGTTGTTATTGTTTTCAGAAGAAATTATATGAAAATCATATTAATAGAACAACGTGCTGAGGATATCAAGACTCTACTTGTCTCTTCACAGGAATGACATGATCTCATCTTTAAAACACTTCTTTGACATTATTTTCTCGCTTCACTTTTCAAAAGAAGAGACTGTTGAAGTTGGACAACAACCTGGCCAGCTGACTTGGCTATCCTACCTTTCATAGGAACTGTGATGTCCGATTTTCAAGTTCAGAGTAGGGATCTAGATTTGAAAGATATTGTCTTCAGATGACATATAGGAATTTACTGCCTCAAAAACTGAGATGTGTCATTCATTGTAATCCTCTTTCTTCCTTTCTTTTCTACTTGACCATTATTCCTATTATTGCAATTTTAAGATAGACCTATGTAATAATGAGTACAATAAAATAAAAGTTGTTTTCTCTCATGATTTAATTATTTTTAAGCTCTGTGGGGGTGCCTTAGAAGTAATAGTTACACATTTGTGGAACATGTTTAGACCTTAATTCACTTGGGGGAAGAATGTTAATAGAATTGAGTTTGCAAGGACATGCTTTTATTGACTTGAGAGAGAGGGAAAGGGAGAATAGAAGGAAAGAGAGGAGAGAGAGAGAGAGAGAGAGAGAGAGAGAGAGAGAGAGAGAGAGAGAGAGAAACATCAATGTGAGAGTGAAATGTTGATCTGCTGTCTCCCCCATATGCCCAAATTGGGTCAAACCCAGAACCTGGGTATGTGCCCTAACTGGGAATCCAACTAGCAACTTTTATGTGTATGGGAGGAAAATCCAACCAATGAAGCCACACCAGCCAGTGCTAACCCAATTCTATTTGAAATTATTTTATTGGTCTGTTTTAAGAAGTTAAATTATATAAAACCTAAAGTAGTTGGACAAGTAGATTTCAGTCCTAGTTGATTATTATGTTTACCTGTGAATATTGTAAAATGTACTGGCGCCTCATCACAACCTAGAAGCAATTAAATAATAATCTCTATAGTTCTTAGTGGTAGTAACACTGCCTTCAATTAACCTTTATATTTTTAATATTAATGATAGTTATAACAGATAATCATTAAACATTTGCTTCCAAATTCATGTTTTATCGAGATTTAAAACATTAGAATTTGTTTCCCTTAAATCCCTGTATGATGCCATTGCCCTGCACACTTGTCCTCCAAAAGCAAACATTGTTATTAATTGATCACAGTAACAAAACCAAGGATAAAAGTCAGATGATCCTATCAATAGATGCAAAAGAAGCATTTAACAAGGTACAGCATCCATTATAATTAAAACATTAAATAAAATTCTTATAGAAGAAAAGCACCTGAACATAATAAAGGCCAAGTATGACAAACCCTCAGCCAATGTCATACTCAATGGTGAAAAACTGAAAGTTTTTCCTCTAAAACCAGGAACAAGACAAGGATGCCCACTCTCACCACATTTACTGAATATAGTTCTAGAAGTCCTAGCCAGAGCAATCAGGCAAGAGAAATAAATAAAAGGCATCTAAATTGGAAAAAAAGAAGTAAACATGTCATACTTTACAGATGACATGATTCTGTATATTGAAAACCCTAAAGACTCCACCAAACACTATTAGAAACAACAAACAAATATAGTAAGCTTGTAGGATATAAACCAATGTATAAAAATCCATTGCTTTCATATATATATGAACCAGGATAATAACATCCACAATGACTAGAGGCTCGACTGAATGCCAGGCTGTACACCCAGCCAGCAAGTGGAGTGAACTGCTGACCTCTTGGAGAGAGAGAGAGGTGGGGCTGATCAGAGCTGCAGCAGCTGCTGAAGAGGCCCAGATAGAGAAACAGGGTGATCAGACCCTGCTTCTCTTTCCCAGCCTCACCAGCAGCCAAGCCTCTTGCTCTCTCCCAGAAATCAGCAGTTCAGTCCACTCACCAGCAGTCTAGGGCAGCTGCTGATCAGCCCTGCCTCTATGATCAGGCCCAGAGATAGGCCTGGAGATTCTGACTGGCATAGAAACTGACCCATCAGAATCAAATTTGGGTGAACTGCGAAGATAGAACCTAAGGTGTGAGTTGAAGAGGGGTTTTAAGGGCAACAGCTGTTTGGTGTAAGATGTAAGAAAGTGATTCAATTTTTTAATGATTCGTTTGGCATTATAGTGTATATGGCTGGCTATCAGTCCAGATACAGGGGTTATGTGTTTTTGTCTGCCAAGAGCATCTCCTCCTGCTGAAAAAGGCTCTTTCCCCCTGCCATTTAAGCAATACTATATAATCTACCTATACTAATAAAAGGGTAATATGCTAATTAGACCAGGTCGACCAGCCATCTTCCAGACATCTGACTTCCTTCTGGACAAAGCCATGGTGGTGGGTGGGGGCCATGGCAGAGTCAGTTAGGGGCAATCAGGCTGGCAGGGGAGGGTAGTTGGGGGCAATCAGGCTGGCAAGCAGAGGAGTTAGGGGTGATCAAGGCAAGCAGGCAGGCAGGTGAGTGGTTAGGAGCCAGTCATCCTGGATTGCAAGAGGGATGTCCCAGATTGGAGACTGTGCAGGTCAGGCTGAGGAATCCCCCTCTCCATGCATGAATTTCATGCACTTGGCCTCTAGTCTATAATAATAATAAAAGCATAACATGCTAATTAGATGTCCTTCCAGACCACCTTCTCGACAAAGCTGGGGCTGCTAGAGAAGCCCAATGCTGGCAGCCAGGAGAAGGAATGTCTATTCTTGCACAGATTTTGTGTACCAG
>PVJN01009550.1:0-60441 GCA_004026805.1 Lasiurus borealis | reverse complement strand
CTTCCTTCCTTCCTTCCTTCCTTCCTTCCTATCTTCCTTCCTTTCTTCCTATCTTCCTTCCTTCCTTCCTTTTTTAAAAAAAGCACTAGGGATAGGATTAATACACAGAAGATTGTAATACATAATAGTAAATTGGATTCAATTTATTGGTGCAATGACATTGAAGGAAAATAATTTCAATAAAAGGTTCATTAGGCAGTTAGATTGTAAGCAAATATTCTTTCCAAGGATAAACAATATTTCTGTACTCTGATATGATAGTAGTTCTATTCTTATTAAATATGGAAATGAATTATGATGAAAGCAACTATAAAATATGTTTAAATGAATGTGCTTAACTTTTTTTAAAAGAAAGGTACATTTATGCCCAATATTTATTACTTCATATTTAAAAATTTATTTTGTCAATTACAGTGGACATACAATATTATATTAATTGTGAGCTATACCACACAGCATTTAGACTTTCATATAGCTTATAAAGTGATCACCTCAAAAAGTCTGGTACCCACTTGGTACCATAATAGTACATAGTTATTACAGTATTCTTCACTATAATCCCTCTGCACTACTTTACATTCCTGTGACTATTTTGTAACTGCCAATTTATACTTCTTTAAAAAATATATATTTCATTGATATTTTACAGAGAGGAAGGGAGAGGGACAGTAAGCCATAAACATCGATGAGAGAGAAAACATTGGTCAGCTGCCTCCTGCACACTCCCCACTGGGAATGTGCCGCAACCAAGGTACATGCCCTTGACCGGAATCGAACCTGGGACCTTTCAGTCTGCAGGCTGATGCTCTATCCACTGAGCCAAACTGGTCTTGGCCAATTTATACTTTTTAATCTCTTCACCTTTTTTGGTCATCTCCCATATTACTTAATCTTTGTAAGCTACATAGAAGGGTTGAATCAATATGCACTCATGATTTTATTGAGTAACTAAAAACAAAACTGAACAATGATTCCTGTAGCTTCTAGGTCAAGAATTAATAGGAGAACCATCGTGAGAGAAATGTTTGCTTTTTTAGATTCTCCTTCAGGAGAAATTGCCATTCTGGTCACTAAACGTGTGCAAACTGCCTAGCCCCTCTGGAATGCAGAATCTTCTGATGAAAAATTAAGGCATTGATTGGAGTGGCCACTAAAATCCCTCTAACATGATGCTATTAGAGACCTTTAATTGTGATTATGAAGAGACTGAATGAACTGCTGTAGGGAACCAGCCATCAAAACCATCTCCTTCTGTTCATCTGAGCACCAATATCACAAAATAGCACTTCAGGGACATTGCCAACAAACTGTATCATAAATATCCTTTCTTTATTCCCTCAGTATCAGTTATCCAGGTTGGAATTCGGCAAGGTATTTCCCTTGTATATTGCTGCCAAAAGATGCTTTATATCTTCCATTAAATTACAATCATCGAGAATATTTTTCCACACTATTATAGATATATAATTTCTAAAATAGTAAACCTAACGCCGGTTTCTTAAAAAAAAAATCTGGATTGATGGGCACATCTGGCTAAAAGGTGTTCCCCCTGCTTTCTCTCTAAGTACTTGACTAACTTCTTAATTCTGAAGGATCAACACTAATTTCCAGTGTTTACCAGCAATCATAGATGACTAGCAGTTAAAAAGCCATCAGCCCTGTCACATTTTTCAAAGCGCAGAATCCCTTTCCAGATGGTCCTTCATTTGGCTAATGGACAGCCTGAGGGGATAAAAATGTCACCTGTTCCAGCGAGTCAACAGTATTAATAAAAAGACAAAAATAGACCATTTATGCGATGGCGCCGGCCCAAGAAGAGATTAATAAATTCCCTTATTGAGTTAATTTGCAATGATCATCATGTTAGCATTTTAAACTTTGCAGTTCTTCTCTGAATTTTCCAGTGCTATTAAACACACACACACACACACACACACACACACACCCCAAAGGATAGATATTAAAATTAAGATGTTATTTTCAAAAGCTAAATTTTTTTTAAACATCTGGGTCACATCAAACAGGTAATTTTTTAAATGTATTTCTCATGTGAGAGTGAATAGTCACCTAAAGAAGCATTCATAGGTATTTTTTGAAATGCCAATAACATGAGTAATGTTACCTTTATTAATTCACCTTGTGATTACATGTTACAAATTATAAACCATTATAATCCAATTGCTGTTTTTCAATGGTCTATTTTTCTTGTTTCCTCTTCTAACTTTTATACAAGAGTAGCCTTCTGCCGAGACCGGTTTGGCTCAGTGGATAGAGAGTCGGCCTGCGGACTGAAAGGTCCCAGATTTGATTCCAGTCGGGGGCATGTACCTTGCTTGTGGGCACATCTCCAGTGTGGGGCGTGCAGGAGGCGGCTGATCGATGTCTCTCTCTCATCTATGTTTCTGACTTTCTATCCCTCTCCCTTCCTCTCTGTAAGAAATCAATAAAATATATTTAAAAAAAGAAGAGTAGCCTTCTACCTCAATGTGCTCTCTCCACTTGGTAAAATCTTGCTGATCTTTCCAGATCCAAATCACAGGTCTCCATCGTCAACTAGGCGTTATTTGTATTCCTATTTTCAGTGACGAAGGAGGTCAGAGGTGCTCAAAAGTCATGTGCATGGACGGCTCACCACTGATAGGAGATTTTTCTGAAGTCATCTTTTCAGGTTACTGCTGGGATGACTGTGCACAAAATGTTGAGTCTAGTCAATAGGATAATCCAAAACCACCAATCAAATTCTTACTTACTCATTCTCTTTTCATTTGCATGGGGAACTTATATTTTAATTGCTATCTAATAGGGGAATATAGCGAGGCAGTTTACATTCGAAAGTGTCCTAGAAATAAAACAAGCCACTTCTGTTAGCTAATTTTTCTACCGTGTTTTTTCTTTTGTTTCAAGTGGCATAAAACAAAGGCACCTACATCCCGTAATCTCCTTTTTATGGCATAAAAATATTCCAAAGATGATGTTTTATATATGTCCGGTCATCAAAATGTTTGATTTTCTAGTTCTCTAGTATGCTACCCTTTTTATTCCTTTTTAAAAAATATATTTTATTGATTTTTTTTTTACAGAGAGGAAGGGAGAGAGATAGAAAGTCAAACATCGATGACAGAGACATCGATCAGCCGCCTCCTGCACACCCCACTGTGGAAATGTGCCCACAAGCAAGGTACATGCCCCCAACCGGAATCGAACCTGGGACCTCTCAGTCCGCAGACCGACACTCTATCCACTGAGCCAAACCAGTCTCGGCTACCCTTTTTATTCTTAAGAATCATAGGGTATATTGGAAGTAAAAGTAAAAAATGTGCTTGCCTCTTCCCATTATCTCCTTTGCAACCCAAAGAAAATAGAAAAAGTTCAACAAGTCTCCGTAGCTCACTGAGCAAGTCACTAACAAAGAAATGAAGTGGCATCTTTCTTCCATGCTGATTATGATGCCAGTGTCCACTCAGCCACCTTTAGTGATCGAGAAAGGGCATAATTAACAGTGGGGGATCTTCTACTAATAGCCTCACAGGGAAGGAAAAAAACAACCAAGTATGTGAAACTAGCTGAGAGAGTGGCACAATTAATTTTATGCTGCATCTAATCAGTGCCTTGTGGATGTATTGCTTCCTTTTTTAATATTTGCCTAAATGCATGTAAGAAAGACTTCAGGGACGATTTTTAAATTTAATAATAACAATAGGGACTTTAGAGAAGATACAAAATTATCTGAAAGTAAGATTTAAAATCTTGCATTGCACCCTGGAAATGTCATTCATTTGGAATGAAAACCACAGTACATAGTTGATGTCGGCATTTTATTTTGTGAAATGGTAGACAGTATTCCAAAGTAACTGACCAAAATATATGGGAAGTAATTATGAAGAGCCTGCCTCCCTGTAATACATGGATGTAAATATACATGCTTTCAGTATGAATCTCTCTTCAGATTTTAGGATATAGAAGTCTCCCTTCTCCCACTAAAGATCAATATTTTAAGAAAATTAGCAAAATAAAATAACTTACTTATTTACCACTGGTAATCATCAGTTTTTGGAGGAACATTTTACAAGAACAAAACAAGAAAAAAAATAACCCTCTTTTCCTCATTTTTATGAATACATTACAGTCTCATTAGATATGTACTATTGTATTTCTTTGAATAATTCAGGGACTAACAAAAGAACATCTGTGTAACAAAGCACTTCCACTTGAAATTTAAATTCTCCTAAATGAGTTAAAACAACACATTAACCACTATCAATATCATGGGATTAGCCAATTATGAAAATGACCATTCTCATTTAACAAAGTCAAATGGAGATATTAATGGGTATGTTGAACAAGATCACTGTGAATCACAAGTGAAATTTATAGTCTACTTTTTGGATTCGTGTTTGTTGCTAATAGATGCATTTTGCTGGATAACTACCTGGTAGTAGGCTTTATTTTCTAAATGCCATGAAAGAATCTTTTTTTAAAAAATATATTTTATTGATTTTTTACAGAGAGGAAGGGAGAGGGATAGAGAGTGAGAAACATCGATGAGAGAGAGACATCAATCAGCTGCCTCCTGCACACCCCACACTGGAGATGTGCCCGCAACCAACGTACATGCCCCTGACCGGAATCAAACCTGGGAACCTTCAGTCTGCAGGCTGACGCTCTATTCACTGAGCCAAACTGGTTTTGTGAAAGAATCTTTTGAAACACTTTGCTAACATTTTTGTTGTTGTTTAACATTCAGGTTTTCTATGACACTGTAAGTTACCTAATTCAGGAACTGCATTTGTCTTATCCACTGCTATAGATTCTGCCCAAGCATTAGTGCCTGGGATATAGTAGGTGCTCAGCAAATATCTGTATAATAGAAAAATCAGTCTTGAAGCATAAAGCCAGACTAAGCAGTTGCTTCTGTAACAGAGTATTCACTTTTTTGAAGACATACAAAAATTCCCTAAAAAATGTAATGAGTATGTATGGAGGAAGGTGCTAGTTACTATGGGAGATACAAACTCTAAATTGAAATTTATACTTTACCCTGAGATTTTACCATACAATCAGTTAACTAGTTAACAGGCTATGACAAGCTATGCATTGTGAGAAATAAAAATAGAATGGTGAACATAAAAATCAAGAGTGAATATAGAAATTAAGAATGGTCTGGAAGATTAATCAAATGGATGTGTTAGTGGTTTACAAAGAGTTCCACAGGCAAAAATTTTATGGATGTAGAAAGCAAGAAGGGTGTGAAGAGTGAGAGTGAGAGGGAGAGAGGAGGTCAATACAGTTTTTTAAATATATTTTTATTTATTTTTTTACAGAGAGGAAGGGAGAGAGATAGACAGTCAGAGACATCGATGAGAGAGAGACATCAATCAGCCGCCTCCTGCACGCCCCACAGTGGAGATGTGCCCACAAGCAAGATACATGCCCCCAACTGGAATCGAACTTGGGACCTTTCAGTCCGCAGGCCGACGCTCTATCCACTGAGCCAAACGTTCTCGGCTCAATACAGTTTTAAGGGAAAAAATGAGTAAGAAAAAGGAAGCAGAGTCCAGCTGGCATGGTTTAGTGGTTGAGCCTTGACCTATGGACCAGGAGGCAGCTGATCAGTGATTCTCTCTTATCATAGACGTTTCTCTCTCTCTTCCTCTTCCTTCCTCTCTGAAATCAATAAAAACGTATTTTAAGAAAAGAAAAGGGAAGCAGAGGAGACGGGTTCTGAATATAGAAGGAAAAAGGATGCACGTGTTTGGCTTATTTTCTAGGATCCCTTCAGCTAAGTGCATTAGTGACAATTTTTCCGCCATGATATAAAACGGTTTGTGGAGCCCTGAGGAATGTGTAGGTGAAAGGCTAGATAATTGAGATTTATTTTAGTGAAGAATGGGCTTTCATATTAGCACCATGCTAAATGTGATGCCATTAAAGTTCATTACAGTGTTGCCAATTTCCTGATAACCTACCAGTAAGTGTGACAACTTGACTCACATTTAACGGCGAGTGATAAATCTTAAGAATGTGATAACTTGACTCCCTTAGACCAGTGTTTGAAGAGAACATGAAGTATGTACACAATAAACGGTCTGTCTGAGTATCGACTATTTAAAAACTGCAGGACAGTGCCTGCGTGCCTCAGGCACTGACGAGGGCCAAGCAAAGTCAGGCATCAAATTAAGTTTACAGTTTGAGGGAGAGACACAACATATATTTAATAAAACATAATCTAGTGGTTAAGTGCTTCCCCAGTATAAACAAACAGCCAGGACTGGACAGAGGATAGAGCAGCATTTCTGCTGAGTGGAGAGTTGCAAAACTAAGTTAGTGGTGAAATTATCAGTGAATTAACATACATCATTTGTTTAACGAATGACATGCATCAATAGCGAGCTTTGATTTTAGTTAAAAGTAGAAAAATTGAAATGGAAAAGAGAGTTCAACCAGGCTTTGCGCTGAGTTTACATGGTGCTATCCCATGGGAGAGGTGAATTATTCAGACGGGAGGGGCTAAATAGTAGCAGTAACACTCAGACCTGGGCAGGCAAGAGAGAAAATACTTCTGTGTGCCTAAGCCATGGCTTTTTCTGCTCTAGAAAACTCTGTGGGGGCTTTACTGGAAAAGGGATCATGTTCAGAACGCCTAGGGAACCTTGAAATTCAGCTTGAGGAGGTACTTTCCTAGGTGCCATCCTATATAATAAAAGGCTAATATGCAAATCAACTAATCAGCAGAAAAAATGGTCGCTATGGTGCCCACTGACCACCAGGGGGCAGACACTCAATTCAGGATATGCCCTCTGGTGGTCAGTGCGCTCCCACAGGGGGAGCGCTGATCAGCCAGAACCAGGCTCATGACTGGCGAAGGATCCTGGACTGCGCGAGAGACTCAGTCTGGGCTGAGGGTCTCCAAGTGCACGGATTTTGTACACTGGGCCTCTAGTATGGTATAAAAATCTGGGCCAACATGGTGCTCAAATCCATTTTACTCTAAGAAGTGAAAACACCCAAAGCAAAATATAATCTCATACATACATACATTTATATTCACATATATACTCACCTAGTTACATATATAAATATAGGCACACACATATAAATGGGCAAAGGTCCATGTGTGTACATGACAATTTATTTTTTTCTATTTTAAAGGCTCTATAATATTCCCTGGCATGTTATACAAAATGATTTATTTCCTTACAGAATATTTTCCATTCTTTTTGCTCATGCAGTAAATAATGTGATAAAACATATTTGTGTAGAGACTATATTGCCTATGTTGACCTTGTACCTAGTAAATATTCTGATATTTATTATTTTTTATTTTTGTTCTCATTCTCTCAAATTTGGGTAGATACTAATGTTAGGAATTCATATTTTTTTCTTTCTAATACTTACAATTTTAATTATACTAGAAGTTGTAATACATTATAAAAGCTAAGTACATTTAACTGATAGCAGACATCCTTATAAGTATAATTTAATAGCAAGGCCCTTGAGAATCAATCTGTTTTTGCTATAGTTATCTGATAAGAGGATCTCTGACAAGTTAATAAATATTTCTTCTATTCTAAACTTTCTACTTAAAACAAATCAAGAATAGCTGCTCACTATTAATGTGTTGTTTTTTTCTGCATTTAGTGAAATGATTATATGGTTTTTATTTTCCTTTAATCTTTTAACAGAGTGAATGCCCTTAATTCCTGGAGTGAGCTTTAATTTGTATTTATGCTTTATTAATTAAATATCCACTGGTACAAATCTTACTGATAGTTATATGGATGTAATTTATATTTTTACATGAGTGTTTGTTTGTTCATATGCATTTCCTTTGCACTTTATTTCTCTAAGATAAAGATTTTTAAAATTATTTTATATTCTAGTTCAATAACATAGATTTTTAAAATTACCATCTTTAAAGATATCTGGCCTTCAGACTATTTATGGAGTGTGCCCACATTTTCTTTCTTTCTAAGTTAATTTTGGTGACTGATGTATTCTTGGAAATCGAATAACTTCATTTTTCCCATTTAATCTAAATTTATTGGTGTAAATTTACACATTTTCTTCAAATTATTTCAAAAAAGTTTATATTTTTATGATGGAAAGAGTCCAAAACAAATTATTAGCCTCAGAAACGTATAGCTCTTTAAAAATTCTTATTAGCTCCCCTGTTTGGCACATTCATAGTTTATAGATTGGCTCTGTCTGTTATTTTGCATCAGAAAATAAATGCTACTTTTTTCCAAATAAATTATCAATGTCAAATCCAAATTTACAAACTAAACAAAATACCATGACAAAATAAGAGACATTTAAAAACTTATCGTTTGCTCCATTCCCTTAAGGGAGACATATACTGTCCCTTCAAATTAGAAGTTGAAGTGCATTTTGAAAAGCCCAGGGGAATGGAATTTGGATGGAGAGATAGGAACACTATGTCAGGCTATCATTTCTCTTTCCCTCAGCTGTACCACACCTCATGCCTTTATTTTTTTAAATATATTTTATTGATTTTTTACAGAGAGGAAGGGAGAGGGATAGAAAGTCAGAAACATCGATGAGAGAGAGACATCGATCAGCCGCCTCCTGCACGCCCCCTACTGGAGTTCTGCCCACAAGCAAGGTACATGCCCCAGATCAGAATCCAACCTGGGACCTTTCAGTCCGCAGGCTGGCGCTCTATTCACTGAGCCAAACCGGTCTTGGCTGTACCACACCTTGTTAATCAACGAATTCATTAGGCATCTCTGATATTACTTGTAAGTGATCACTGTTAACAGAAGCAATGTAACATTTATTTTTGCAAATAAAGTCAAGAAGGTTAGTTTCGAGATTCTGCCATGGTGATTACCATCACTTTAATGTTGATTATGTCACTCCAAATTTCTTCATCTGTAACAGATGACAAATTTCCACTGGAATTTGGGGAGTAGTCTCATTGGGCTACTATAAGAGGCTGGGATAAAGTGGTGGAAGCATATTTTTAATTAATGGAGAGAAAAAGATTTCAAAAGATGTATAAATGGGGAAAAGCTTAACATAAGTACAGATCTCTTCTAAAACAAAATTTAAAGTTAGGCAAGTATGCTAAAATGATAATAACAGTAATAATAATAAAGTATATAGGTAAAGCTCCAAGATAAGGCATAACATTATGTCATCCTGTCGTAAAATATAAGGTGATATTAAGTAAATCATCCTTTATTCTAGCTTTTTATTTTAAATCTTCACCTGAGGTTATTTTTTGCCATTGATGTTTATAGAGTGGAAATGAGAGAGGGAGGGGGCAGAGAGAGAGAGAGAAACATTGATGTGAGAGAAACTCATTAATTGGTTGCCTCCTGCAGGACCCCAGCTGGGGCTAGGGATCTAACCTACAACCCATGTACATGCCCTGGACTGGGAATTGATCCTAGGCTCTTGCCCGTCTGTGCACAGTTCAACACTCAAACCATTGAACACACTGATCATGGGTATTCTAGCTTTTTAATCCAAATATAGTAGATTCCTTTTATTCTACTTTTCCCTGCAAATTATTATCACAGGTTCTCATAATCATAATATTATGGCAATCTATGCTAATTATAATTTAAACTATATTTCAATACTATTTTTTCTGTTGATTTTCTTTTTCTCAGAGAATTTTCTAAAATATTTATTTAAATTGCTTTTTTTAAAAATGTTTAAAAACTAGAAACAGAAAAGAGCAACATTGCAGTATCTAGTTTCATATGACATGTAGATACCATATTCCTTAACATTAATAAAACCCTAGAGGGGAAAACACTCACTGAAACTAGCTGGGATTTAAAGTTCTGTTTTGCAGCCTGTTAATTTATCACATGGAGTAAAAAATAAGCCATAGGTGGGAAATGGAAATTTCTGTGTCTTGTAGTAACTTAATTATACAGCATACCTTAAAATGATAGCGAGGAGAGGCAGCAATTTCAGATGTGCAATAACTGCTTTTACAAGGATAGAAATTACATCAAACGCATAGACCTATTCAGTCTAATACTGTTTTCAGCAAAAGCCAGTGGCATTCACAGTCAGAGGGAGGGAAAGATTTAACTAAGCAGAAATCTGCTGAGATCAGAAAGGCTTGCCTACAGAAACCATGCCTGTGTGTTTATTGGTTAGTATATAATAAGTGTGTAATAGAATCTTTAAATATATATATACACATGTGTATGAAATAGCTTCAGTCAAAGCTCTTATTAATGGATGGATTCTTGGCTTTAGAGGGACTCTGAAATGATTTTTTTTTCTTTACTACATCTGATCTATGTTCATATCACATAGAAGGACTTTATGAGGAGTTTATCCTATTATGAATTTAACAAAATTAATTTTAATATTTCTGAAGAAGCTTTTATGTAATAATGCCAAAAATCTTTCATTTAAAAATCTAAAATATTATTACTGACGTTTATTTTAAACTAGGCCTAGTGCATGAAATTTGTGCACTGGTGGTGGGTGGGTCCCTCAGACAAACCTGTACCCTCTCCAGTCTGGGAGCCCTCAGGGGATGTCCAATTGCCAGTTAGACCTGATCCCTGTGAAATGAACCCTGCGGGATCTGGCCTCAACTGGCAACTGAACATCCCTCTCGCAAACTGGGACCTCTGGCTCCTAACCGCTCACCTGCCTGCCTGCCATAACCACTGCCTGCTAACTGATTCCCCTAACTTCGCTCCCCTGCTGGCCTGGTCACCCTAACTGCCCTCTCCTGCTAGCCTGGTCACCCTTAACTGCTTTCCCCTGCCAGCCTGATTGCCCCTTTAACTTTTTTTTTAAATTGTAACCCCTTCACACACAATTGTTTTTGACTTCCTATTGGCCTCTCCGTCTCACACAATTTTTCTCTCTCCTTTATGTAACACTTTTTCCTACTGACTCATCATTTATAAACTTTTCTTTCTTCCTTATTTCCTACTTCTGTTCATCCTTCTTGTGATCTTTCTCCTACTCTCCCTCCCCAATTCCTTCTTTCCTTTATCTTTCCCCCTGCCCTCTCTCCTCTTTTCCCTTCTTCCCATCTTAATTTTTTTCTTCACTATCTCCCTTGGACCTGCTTTGCTCTCCCCTCCCCCAGCCCATTTCTCCCTTCTTCCCATTCTCCTTTTAAGCTCTACCAGCTCCCCTTTAAAACGTTTCTTCCCTCCTTCTTTCTCTCTCTTCCTACCTTTCCCATACATTCTTCTCTACTTATTTCCACTGTTTTACTATCTCTCCATCTACCTACCTATCTAATTACTCACTATCATTTATCTTTTTTCTTTTCTGACTCCTATTTTTAAAATCTGTCCCCAGGAAACAACTATACTTAAGTTTCATGATGGCTTCTCTAGTTCACTCATACATCCTCTTTCCTTCTTTAACCTCTGTTCTCTCCTGACTCCTTTATGAAGCTCTTCCCTCCCTCCTTCCCTTTTTCCCACTCTCCCCTCTCCTCCCTCCCTCCCTCCCTCCCTCCCTCCCTCCCTCTTTACAGGCCAATTAAAAATCCTTTGCTTTTCCTTCTCAGCGCTGACTGCTTTCCTCTCTGCACCCATAGCCGCCTCTGAGCACTGAGGCCTCTCTCACCGGCCTTGAGGGGCCCAGCAAGGACCAGCCGTGTCCTGCCTGCGGTGGCCCAGGCCTCCCCTCTGATTGGGGGGAGGGTCCAGCCGGCCTGGGCCTGCGTTTATCTCGGGGAGCTGCTGTGTTATATGCGCGCGTGTGCATTCATGCGCATGCAAGGCTTTTCTTACACTGAGTGCTGAAGGGGAGTGGGTGGAGGCCTTTCTCGCCTCCCCATACCGGCCCCCTTCCCCATGCCCTGAGGGGCTCTCCATCCGCTCCCCTTTGGGCAAAGGCCTTGCTTGCGCAGGCAGCAGGCACAGCTGGGGCCTGGCTTGTCCTGGGGGGATGGTGGAGGGTGGGGGTCGTCCCACCTAGGATGCCAGCCTCCATCCGGGCTGGACCAGGCAGGTGAATGTGCGGAGGGCTTAGTGGCTTCGCTCTGGTGTGAGGGTGGCCTGTGGTCTCCACGGTGGTGGCGGGGCTGGGTCCCAGTGGCACGAGGAGGCCTTGCAGGTGGGCGCTGGGAGGACAGACCGCGCCTGGGCTCTCAGGCCGCCCCGTGTGTCTGGCAGTGGCAGCCCGTGTGCTTCACCCAGTGGCCCCTCTGGGTCCGGCGCCTTACTGCCTTCTACTCCCTGTTGTGGCGTCTGGCTCTGCCTTGGTGTTGGGTCCACACTCTCTCAGTTTGTGTGCGTGGCCCTTTTCTGGGGTCACTGCCCATGTGTGCACCCCCTGATGGGCCTCTGCACCACGCCCCCCAAACCGACCTTGTGCCATGCAGGTATCGCCCCTCGGTCCCCCCCTGCCCCACCTCAAGGGGGCGTCGGTGGCATCCCCAGGGCAGAGGCTCTGGGATGGGGCAGGGCGTCACTGGAGTGTTTGTGGGGTGCGTGCACCCAGGAAAAAAGCACTCTGGAGCAGGGGCATCGAATAGAGCCTCATTCAAGTCCCCTGCTGTGCCAGCAGCCTCCTGCTGGGCTGGCAAGATGCAAATCGGTAGCTACTGTGACACCTTTAGCACAACTTGCATATTACCTCTTTATTATGTGGGATTGGAAAGATTATTTTTGATTGGCTATTTTCTTCTATTGTCATAGGTTTAAGGAACATTAACATCATATCTTTCTTGGGTTTAGGTTTCTGGTTTATTAGTTTATTAGTGTACAATGATGGCCTTGCTTGATACCTGTGCCTATAGTTTTCTTCAAAGAATATTTCTTGTCACACCAACCTTGTTTAGAAAGATAGCTCTGTGTGACCTCAGGGAAATTCTCTGAAATTGAATCTGTTTCCTCATGTACAAAATTGGTGACTTCATGTGCACACATTTTATAATTGTTTTCCGGGGTAAAATTCATGCTTGTGAAGTTCCTACTGCATTGCTAAGCACACATGAAGCAGATAACATGCTGATAGCTATTTCTTCTGCCAGCATGTGCATACATGTTTTGGTAGGCACTAGACTGTGGTTATGTTTATTTATAAAATTATCTGTTGATCTGGGGCAAATCTATCTCTTTGGGGCATGGATAGTATCATTGATTTTTAGGAGATTATTGTAAAATCTCCAGATTCTATTAAAAACAATTTGTGCCTTGCTGTTACACATGTCAGATATTTACCATCTCACATAAATAAATTAAAAGCAACATAGAGTTGTGTTTTAAGAACCAAGAGTCCAGCTGCAAGCATGGTTCAGCTGGTTGACCTTCAGTCTATGAATCAGGAGGTCATGGTTTGATTCCCTGTCAGGGCGCATGCCCAGGTTGTGGGCTCAATCCCCATTCTGGGGTCTGCAGAACACAGCTCATCAATACCTCTCTTTCATCATTGATGTTTCTATCTCTCTCTCCCTTTTCTTTCTTCTTTGAAGTAAAAAAAATATATATGTACATTTTTAAAAAACATTTAAAAACCAAGGATTAAATCTACACTCAAGAGTAAATAATAGTAAAGTGAGTATTAAAGTTCTAGATATGTAATTAATTCTGTAATTCCAGATCCAACAGAATCAACTTTTGCTATCTACTTTTAAGTTTTCTATTATCATATAGATAGTTTTTGTACCTGTAAGAGTTATCACAAAAAGAAAGCTAAAACTGAAGATGTGATATCAATGCTTATTTTTTAAAAATTTTAGAAGGAAATTTTAATATTCACACTTGCAGGTAATAAATAGCCCATAGGAAGAGGTCAAATATATTCTGATGTGCTGTCATTCAAGATTGAAGTAATGCTTTCCAGATTGAAGTAAAGCTTCCATCACCAGCTGTGTGAGTGCAGGGGAAAAATTATATTGCAAGAGTTCATTATTTTTCTCCATTTCTCGCCACTGTCCCCACTCAGGTACAGCAGCACAGATGGTGTTGTGGTAAAGACACATAACACTGTCAGGAGCTGTAACATATGGCACGAATCTGGCGCTCCACATTCCCGCAAGTTTCAAGGTTAAGACAGAAACTTGTTACTTTCCTGCCATTCCTTTAGTTTCTTTCCTTTGTCTTTACATTAAAATATAAAATGATCTTTCATGAGAGATTGCCCCCCTTACTTAATGCATTTGCAGCACTCTACCTATTTTCTTTATTTTATTCGTGTTGACCTAAGGATGTTTTGAATTATTTAAGTGCATCCTGTTCTGAGTATGTTCTGAAAAATGTTTCATTTAGAAATTGAGTGACATTGAAATGCATTAGAGAGCCTTGGTAAAGGGGTAAATGTATGAAGTTTTTGTGAAGTCAAAGTTATATTTTCCTTCTAATATGTGTGATATACTATAAATATGTATTATATATGTACTTAATTTTGAATAATACTTATTTTTGTCTGTCATATACTTATTTTTATTTATAAATTACTGATGAGGTTTGCTATAGATTATACATATGAGAATGTTCTCTCCTGGGGCGATGAATTACAAAGTTTCATTGGATTATAATATTCAAAAAAGACGTGATGAAAAAAATAATATTGAAAAAGCAGTAAATATCAGTCAATAAAGGAAAATATTTGGCCTGTCATAAACACAAGTAGAAGTAAACCTAAAATTATGGGCTTTGGGCCTAAGATTCTTCCTTTGAAATTCAATAGCTTTTGTGTGTTCTCTCCCAGGGTCTTAATCCAGATGTCCGTTCAGCATAGGGAACAAAACAACAAGCCAGTCAGAACCGGTTTGGCTCAGTGGATAGAGCGTCGGCCTGTGGACTGAAAGGTCCCAGGTTCGATTCCAGTCAAGGGCATGTACCTTGATTGCAGGCACATCCCCAGTAGGGGGCGTGCAGGAGGCGGCTGATCGATGTCTCTCTCTCATCGATGTTTCTGGCTCTCTATCTCTCTCCCTTCCTTTCTGTGAAAAATCAATAAAATATAGTAAAAACAAGCAAACAAAAAAGAAACCAACAAGCCAGTTTCCGAGGGTGTGTGGGGGCGGGAATACCCCACTAATTAGAGAAATTTAAAATACGTATTTGCATATAGGAGGTGTTTAATGCAACATGTTTTATTAAATGGTATTGATTAGTGTGTTTTTCTGTAAAAGGCTGAATCATTTCTCTCTTTTAAATGTAAAAATTAGAACTAAACAGAAAGGGTGAATCTGCTTTTAAAAATGAGCCAGTGGAATAAAGGCATAGAATTAAGTTGTCTGTCCTAAGGAAGGTATCTTTTGGTTCCCAAAACAATCATCCAGAAAGGCTAATGTTTTAGGGAGCTGAGCGCTGTGTTATATTTAAGACACACAAAAATATTTTTTCCCCAGTATCTCTGAACCCAGACAGAGTACTAGGCTGACATGCTGTTTCTCAAATCCAGTTTGTCAAAGATAGTGGTCAAAATCTGTTGTATTTTTGTGAACAAAATGGAAAATTTAAACGAGATGATAGTGACTATGACACATATAATGACACATTATGTTCCGGAGGTGCCTTGAATGATAGAAACTACAGGAGCACATGTAACAAGGTGGACTTTTAAAGATTTCTGTACACATCTCTGCATCTTCTTCCATTTCTTTTAATAAAGATAGGACTAATCTTAATAGATAAATGAGATTGATGCATTCTGCTTCAACACACAGTAACATCATTTGATGATCATCACTGTCAAAAAATGGAATAGTCTCTCTGGTTCAATTTGTTTGTTATTGGATTTGCCAAGTCTATATGTCATATACAAAAGCCATTAGTTATCCACATATTCTAGACATGTTAGTGTTCGCCATTATCCTTTTACCAAATGCCTTTTCTCCAGTTGTACTTTTAATTTTAACGCATGCTTTAATCATGTCGTTATTGGGAATTTATGTGATGAACACTTTTTAATCTTTGTATGACTAGTTTAGGGCTGACAGTTATTTTTTTCTCAATATTGTGGCGGCATTTCTTTCATTTATTTCTATTGATAAGGAAATTGTCCTCTGGTTCACTTCTTTTTCTTTCCCAGTTCAATGTCATCTTTTCCCAGCTTTCAAGATTTTCAGTTTATCAGAGACACCTGCGGTTTCTGTATCACGTTTCGGTGGGCATTTTCAGTTGTTTATCCTGTTCAGGACTTGGAGTGCCTTCCGGATCAGAAGACCCATGCCACTGTAAACAAAACCCCACAAAGGCACTGGAGCGGAAAAGGAGAGACTTTATTCCGATAACAGTTTGTAAACAGGGAGAGGCAGCTGCTGTAGCAACTGAAACTGTGCTCTCTATGGAGACAATGGAGAGGCCGTTTTTATAGAAAACCTTTCTACCCAGAGTTCCCGCATCGGCCTATTGCATGGAAATATGTTTGCCGAATCGCACCGGTTGGATTGGTTGCTGTAAATGCAAATAAGGATTCGTTTTGTACAGTTGTCATTGGTCAGGGCAGGTCAGCAGGTCACAGCCTATTGATGGCAATAGCATGTCAGTGTTGGAACAAAAAACTTCTGCAGTGGTTGACTCAGACAGCATAAATAGGCAGGTCTGCCGAGACCGGTTTGGCTCAGTGGATAGAGCCTCGGCTTGGGGACTGACAGGTCCCAGGTTCGATTCTGGTCAAGGGCATGTACATTGGTTGCGGGTACATCCCCAGTAGGGGGCGTGCAAGAGGCGGCTGATCGATGTCTCTTTCTCATCGATGTTTCTGGCTTTCTGTCCCTTTCCCTTCTTCTCTGTGAAAAATCAATAAAAAATATTAAAAAAATAAATAGGCGGGTCCCAGTATGGGAAACGGAGAGTTCAGCTGTGTTCTTCCTGGTAAAAGGAGAGACTCAGTGTCTGTGAATGGGCATTGGCTCTGAATTCAAATCCAGGCTTATTTAACCATTTTCAACTCAATCGATAAATTCTTCTCAGGGTCACATAGATAATTGTCTTAATGGAGTTCTCACCATTCCTTGGTTCTGGAAAATATCACCATTTATTTCATTTTTTTTCAAACATGCCTTCCAGTCCATTCTCTCTATTTTATTCTTTTGAGACACTTACATATACCTGCTGGAGATTCTATACTTTAATTTTTAAATAATATTTGTCTACTGTGTTTTAAGGCTGCGTTCCCAGTAAATTCCTCAGTATCTTTTTCAAATTCAGTGAATCTTTTCCCAACCATATTAGATGTATCTAGAGTGTGGTCTTTTTACCGAGTATCTAAAAATTTTATTTTAATGTTATCTACTTCTTTATTAAGATTTCTTAGGGGTTTATTTCCTATGTACTTGCTTTTTCGTTACTTTTATTTTCAAAAATTAGATATAATTGCCATTGTGTCTTAGAGGAGTATAAACTGTTATTAATGTGTCTTACAGTCTTATTAGTAAAAGTGCTTCATTTGTGTATTTGATTGGTGATGCTGAGAACTATTTTTCTTGTGTGTTGTTTCTTCATCTGTTTGCAGCTGTGCGTGCCAGGCTTGTTTTGAGTGGGAAGGTCTTTGTTTCCTTCCTCTTGCTTTTCTTCTGTATGTTTCCCATTTTCCATTGATCAGTCTGGTGGTGGCCGCCATTTGCCCTCCAGTGTTTATTCGGATCCCGGGCCTTAGAGTAACAGTTGGGTGCTCTGACTTGGAGGCCAGTAACATAAAGAGCCAACGAGCACATAGGGAATTTGGTTAGTTTCCTTTATGAAGATGTGTCCCCTGCTTTCACATCACCGCTCCACATAAGTGGGATCCCTAATAACAGACTTGTTAGGGTTCTTTAAAAGGAATAGAAGCCCCAACACCCGTTTTCTGTTTTAAGCTGTAGGTATAGCTTTGTATATCCCTTTTATGGGAGCACTTTTAATCCCCATAGCCTCAGGGGATCTGACCTCTGGCCATTGTCTGATTTTGAGCTTTAATTCCAGAAGCCCAGAGGAGGCAGTCCTAATCGTCCCATTTTATTTATCGCCCTTGAAAATGTGTGTCCAGTGTGTAAGGCCTGCTGTATCTTCATAGTTTTTTTCTATCCTATATAATAAAAGCCCTAAGAGTGTATTGACTATAATGAACACCAGGGGCCAACTCAACCCAGGAGGAGGGGAAGGAGGCTCAGTTAGACCTGGAGACATAGGCCCCGGGATCTCTAAAGTTTGCTTTCCAATAAAAAATAAATAAATTGCAACCCTGATCAGTTTGGCTGGGTGGATAGAGCATTGGCCTGGAGACTGAAGAGGTGTGCAGGAGGCAGCTGATCAATGTCTCTCTCTCATCGATGTTTCTGACTCTCTATCCCTCTCCCTTCCTCTCTGTAAAAAAAAAAATCAATAAAATATATTTTAAACAAACAAACAAACAAATAAATAAACGCTGCCACCCTGGGAAGGACGGCTCTTGTAGGGAAAGGCCTGACCAGCCCCCTCCTGGCCTGGCTGACACGTGGAGGGATCACAGGACTCACTGCTGAAGGGGAGCTACTTCCTGCTACTGGCTTCCTGCCTTTCTGCCCTCACCTTACTAGATTAGTGTGCTTGGGGGCGTGGCTTTGCCGCCCCCCCCTTCCCCCCCAACCACCTCCCCAGCCAGTAGCGTCACAGCACATCCAGAGATGGCAGGCCATGGCCGACAGCACTGGCTGGCATTGATTTGCTCTGTGACTGACATCATGAGCAGTTCCCCTGCGTGTTGACATTTGTAGGGAAGCAGGCACCCCGTTCCCGCCTCCTGCTTCACCTTCTGGGCTGAGAAAGGCCTGCTGGTCTCCATGTTTCTCCCATCTGGAATCCAAAGCTCCTGGGGATGAAGGATTCCAGCGAGGGGCCCAACACACGCTCAGTGTCACTGTCACAGACATTCTCAGTCATCACAGCCCGGTCCTCCGCCCGCAGTACCCTGCTGCACCCCTGCCTCTTCTTACCACTCACCCCCCTGAGGACCACATATGTTATCCTCCCTGAAATGTGAGCACGATCTCAAACGCCCCCTGTCAATAGCTCCCTTGCCCTACTTTTACTCCTCTAAAACCCTTGCATTTCAAAAATGTATATTTGATTGACTTTGGAAAGGGAAGTAGAAACATCAATGATGATAGAGAATCATTGATTGGCTGCCTCCTGTGCATTCCAAACTGGGGAAGAAACCGTCACTGGCTCCTCCCCTTCCTCTCCCCCAATCAACAGGCCCCCGGTGGCAGCACAGCACTGAGAGAAGGAGAGGGCGTGGCCAGTGGTCCAGGATTGCAGGAGGGATGGCCAAGTACCAGTTTAGGCCTGTGTGATCGGGCCTAAACCGGCAGTTGGACAGCCCTCAAGGGTCCCGGAATGTGAGAGGGAGCAGGCCAGGCTAAGGGATTCCCCTGCCCCCTCCATGCACAAATTTCATGCACTGGGCCTCTAGTTTTGTATATAATTGTTATATGATTGGGGCAGACATTGGATCATAATGTGATTTTACTCTCTTCTCAACGATAATTCTTCTGATTCATCATTTAAAAATCTCAGCTTGCTTTTGTTTATGATTATGGAGGCACACTGATGTATTTCTTTCCAGACATTGATGAAAAGAGCAGAACTGGACTTAAACTATAGTAATATGATGCTGCTCGTGGAAAGTCAAAGACATGTGCTCTACAGTAGGTAGTATATAAAAAATCATGGAGGAAATAGACCTGGTACATGCAGGGATGTCAGTGAACTGAACTCAAAAGGGTTGTTACAATAATTTGTAAAGTCACATTCTCAGTGGTGATTGAGTTTCAGAAAAATAACGTTATCTGTAATAAGAAATTAGTGTCATTGATTTGAATAACATTGATATTACAGTGGTACCTCGAGATATGAGCTTAATTCGTTCCATAACCTTGAGGCATGGGAAACTATGAGACACTCAAGTCGCCGTAAACTGGTGGGTCGTGTGCAGCCAACCGATCTGCTCGATTACTCCTATCTCAAATGTTGCTCGTATTTCAAAGCAAAAATCGCTCGTATCTCAAAAATCTCGTATGTTAGGGCACTCCTTTCTCAAGGTACCACTATATTTTGTTTGTATTTACTTTGTAAATGTTTTGATGACAGAAGTAGACAATTGTCCTATACATAGCCTCATATTAAATATAAACTGAATTACCAAATTAACAAATACTATGTTTAGTAAATATTAGATATGTTTCTTCTTAAAAAAAAAAACATATAGGAAGGGAGAGATAGAGAAAGATAGAAACACCAGAGATGAGAGAGAATCACTGATAGGCTGCCTCCTGCATGCCCACACGGGATTGAGTCCTCACCCAGGCTTGTGCCCTGATTGTGATTCGAACTGAGACCCCCTGGTTCATGGCTAGGTTGACACTCAATTACCGAGCCGCACCAGCCAGGTTAAATGTTTCTTTTTAAAGGGAAAACTTCAATTTTGAGTACCATCAGTTGGTATGATCTAATCCACACTGTAATTATGTGAGGTAGTGGCAATATTGATTTTGTTCTCTACATTTAGATAAGGAAGTTCGGAAAGAATGTTAAGTGATTGTCACCAGATCACATAACTAGCAAAGCGAAATATGAATTGGTTTGCAAACTCTTGCAGTTAATGACTAGAACAGATGCACAGATGTGATGGAGAGACAGGGAAAAGAAAGAAAGATTTATTTGTCAGGCAGCGGCTTTCAGCAAAGCTTTATCATTAGCCCAACTCCCGTCTTCGTTCCAAAGTTCTAGTACACACTGGATTTAAGAATAAATTGAACCTGGACCCCCCATGAAGGAGATAAAAAACTGAGGGACAGCAAAGTAAATCAAAAGATAAATTACAAGACAAAGGAAATTACTAGAAAATTAGTCACTGAAAATACATAGAGCGGCCATCCTTAACATGGTCTGTATTACATGCTTTTCCACTCTTCTTCTGGGATCAAATATTTTTAGGTTCAAAGCCAGTTAAATACTTCCAACAATAACCCTAACAATCGGAAAACATTATAAGTGATACTTCTTGTGTGCATTTAAAAATGACTTAAACAAAGGAGAAAATGGAATTCAGGTTTTCTGAAATTGGATAATTGTAAAGCTCTACTGAATAAAATCTTAACAATAATGGCAACATGGCTTGAGTAGAAAATTAAAATTTCATTAAATAGGAAGCTGGTGTAATACTATTATAAACTCCCTTTGGCACATTAAGTTTTGACTGCTATAACCAATTCAATTTAAAATGTAATTTTTCTCTTTGTAGTTAAAAAACTGTTCTTATTACTGTATTTCAAATAAATGGCTTGTCACACTTAAAAGATCATTGCATGGGGGTGGAGGGGATGTTGTTTCCTTCCCCATTTTTTTAATATTATAAGACAGAAATTTCATATTTAATATTTTTAATATATAAAATATGGTGTCATATCGTGAGAGAGGGGAATAAACAGTTGGTGCAAGTATATTGATTCTCACATGTACATTTGACCCTTAACTCAAGGCTGAGGGCACCACCCTCTGCATTATCAAAAATTCACATATAATTTTTGACTCTCCTTAAACTTAATTACTAATAGCCAACCCTTAATCAAAAACCTTACTGATACTATAAACAGTTGATTACGCATATTTTGACTGTTACGTGTATTATGTATTATAGTCTTACAATGAAGTAAGCTTAAAGAAAAGAAGGTTTTTATGAAAATCACGAGGAAGGGAAGTATATTTACAAAATTTATTGAAAAAAATTATCATATAGGGGGACTCATGCAGTTGAAATCCATGCTATTGAAGGGTCAACTGTAATTGTATTTCATCTGTTTAATAAAAACCTTAATTTTAAGTTTATAAAATCTTTCTTTTTATTAATAAAAGTTACAATCTAGATCCAGAATGTGATCAAATGGCCTTACTCCAGTCATCCTTGTATCATTTGATTTCGCCATACCTTATAACACCAGAATTATTCTTTAACTAATATTTCTGTCTTCCATTTTTTTCTTTACTACCTCGGATTTTAAGACATTGTTACTATACAGAGGTAAATAGATAACTAATCAAATTCAGATAAGAATTAAACAGAAATATAGCTGAATGCTCAAATTTTAGCAAGGGCAGTTGCCAAAAAAAGTATATAGAATTATGGAATCTTGAGCATTTTTAATATCTTTTCTTCTATTTATTATTTCCTAATTAGATATAAAAATGTTGAGTAATAGTAAAAAGTAGATACCCAGTATATGCCCACACTCAACATTTTTCAGTGGTCTAGGCAGGAAATTATATAAATAGTTTATATAATTTCAGTATTTACCAGTAATTTATATTTAAAATAGTATTTTCTTTCCATCATCGTAAATCTATGGGCATGTACTGAATATCACATTGCTCAGATACTTAAGCTATATCTGCCAGACTGCCTCCTGATTTCACAATCTTTTTATTCTCTTTCTCTTTTGGGGGGAAGCACAAGAGGGAAATATGGGAACTGGAGGTAAGAAGTACTTGGGATATAAAAGCATGCTTGGCAAGCTAAGAAATCAACAGCTCAGGGTTGAACTTATACTGACTGTAAGTTTTCTTCAGTCACTCGTGTCATTCATTTTTACATTTACTGATGATGCTCTGTAATAGTAATGGAAAAAACACCCTAACAAATGTAAGAAAATTATAAAGACTCACTTATATTTAATATGACGGAAGATATTCATTAAAAATGAAAAAATTATATTTTTTGACATACAATATTTAAAAATGTATGGGATTCTTTTTTCTTTTCTAAGTCCCTTCACATTTCAGATGATAGATTATAGAATTGCATATCTGAAAGCTATATAATTTAATTAGCCAATGTCACCCAGAAAATTCAATAACAATTTAAAAAATATGCACCAACTCTTTTTTTAGAAATACTCTAAATGCATTGACTTAATTTACAAAGTTGGCAACATATAATTTTATTTTATATTAGGGACCCAGTGCATGAATTCATGCACCTTGAAAGGAACGGTGGCCCACAAGGCTGCAGTGGGTGCAGGGGCAGGTCATGGCCCATCCTCCACTCCCCAGCCCGGCCCCCTCGCGCTGTGGCCCCCGTCCCCTGTCTGCCAGCAGCCTGGCTCCTGCCACCACTGCTCCCACAGACTGGCAGCACCTGCCCTGCTCGCACCTGCTGATGGTGTGGAGCGATTGGGGTAGCGCTGGGCACTGGCAGTGGGTGCAGGCACTAGGAAGGACCATGGTGTGTCGAGGCAAGACATTTTCAGTAAAATTCCAGAGGCTCTCCCCGATGACAGTGACTAGTGCCCCACCTTGGTCTGGCACCCCTGATCACCTGCTCCACCATCCCACAGCGGCCAGTGCCCACATGTTCTGCATGCATGCCCTAGCGACCGGTTGTTCGGTTGTTCTGCAGTTTGGTCTGTTTGCAGATTAGAGTTTTATATGTAGAGCTGAATTAATGACAATTGGAAATGATGAGCCATAACGCATTTTCTATAATTCTAGTAGCTTTGTTGGTAGCAAGGCTGAAAGAACTTTTAGCAGTATGTAAATATCAGACACAATGGAAACTCTGAGTAGAGATTCTTCATGCTATCATCAGTGAATGATGGGTTAGTGATCCAGCGTTTCAGGCAAACCCGAAATATGAAACTAGGTAAAGTGGCCTCTAGTGAGGTTATTGAACTCTCTGATTCAATATTTGTCTTAGCACAATTACTAAAGAACACATCGCAAGTAAAATTTTACTATTTTTAATAATTCTTTATTGAAATCTGTAATATTTTATGTTGTATGGTAGTAATAATTATGCTAATTTTGAGGGATTTGTCAATAAAAAAAAAAGCATACAAAACTGAAACGTAGAACCAAGTTAAAATTCCTTATTTAACCACATGTAGTTATTATTTTACCGTTCTAATCTAATATCCCACCATGTATCTGTCATGTCCCAATTGTGCCTGACAAGACACTGTGGCTTTACTGGTCTCATGGATCCTTCTTTTTCTGCTTGGGATTGTCTTCCACTTTTTCTTTACTCTGCACAAACTCAGTAACTTTGGTACCAATGACCTGACAGTCGCTGTCACATTATAGATTCACGTGAATAAAGCAGTTACGTATTTAATGTATGAGGTATGCCAGGCAGTGGGCTAAGCATTGTACAAGCCCCACTTTCCTTAACCCTAAAGTCAGCCCCAATGTGCCCTGGTGGGCAGCTCTGTTGGTTAGAGCACCTTCCACACAGGACAAGGTTGTAGATTTGATTCTGGTCTGGGCACATAAAAGAGTCAACCAATGCATGTACAAGTAAGTGGAGTCTGTCTCTCTTCCCTTCTCTTCTTCCCTTCCCTTCCCTTCCCTTCCCTTCCCTTCCCTTCCCTTCCCTTCCCTTCCCTTCCCTTCCCTTCCCTTCCCTTCCCTTCCCTTCCCTCTCCTCTTCCTCATTCTCTTCCTCCTCCTCCTCCTCCTCCTCCTCCTCCTCCTTCTTCTTCCTTTCTCTCTCTCTCACTCTCTCTCTCTCTCATCAATCAATAAAAATTAAAGAAAGAATAACTCTAATGATGATGGAGCTGATTCAGAGAGGTCTTAAAGTCAAGTAGGAAATGACCCTTGTGGATTAAATTAATAACCAAATAAATGCTTGGCTGCTGTTGCTTTTATTGCATTTTATGTTCTTCCAAGGCAATGCATGTTTTTGTATGTGTAATTCCCGAGTACTCCAGGCCATGTTAACTGTTTTTAGTTTTTTCATTTGTTAATATTTTTTAAATAGAAAAAAATATTATACTTGATTGTAATTACCTGTGTTATTTTTTTATCTGGTTTTCTTTTTCTTTTTTTTTAAGTTATTTTATTTTTATCTTTTCCCTGTTGCACTCCCCACCCCCCAGTACATGCCCTCACCCATCTCCCCGCTCCTCCCCTCGCTTCCCCCCTATCTCCCTGTCTCCACTGGCTATGCCTACACACATGCATACAAGTCCTTTGGTTGATCTCTTACAGGCCACTCCCCCTCAACCTCCCCTGCCTTCACACTGTAGCATGACAGTCTGTTCATTGCTTCTTTGCTTCTGCATCTGCTTCCTCTCCACCCACTGATTCTTGTCTTTAAAAACATTTTAAGATGTAATTACCCGTTAATGTTCCTATTCCCTGACAAATGATAAGGTTCACTGAATTATGGATTATAAATATTATATTCACCATGCTCAGCATTGGACACAGGGCCCACATATATGATATTCTCAGTAATACTGGTTGAATCCATAAATAAAGGCTCCACTTCATTTTTGGAAAAGGTTTTAATCAACCCTGATGGTCTTAGATCTTTAGGCATCCTATTTTCTATTAAAATGTTTCACTTTACTCTAGTCATCCTTGCCTTGTATCACTTGATTTCATCAAACCTGGATACTCCAGAATGATTCTTTAAACTAATTATTTCTGTTTACATTAACTCACTTACATAGGAGACTTTCTGTCTCCAGTATTGATTGAATACCTGCATTGCTATTCATAAATACGGCTAAAGCAGATACAAGTATTTTTGAAATCCAGCTATACATCATCATGGGCTGTGCCTAAGATTCTTTATCTGAAATGAAGAGAAAGCTTGCCAGCTCTAAGAGGGGCCTTACAGACAGACTAGCACCAAATTATTACTTCCATCTCGATTTAATCAGGATTGAAAGAGCATTAAAAAGGAACTCACTTTTTCTTTATGTTGTTCCACTTAGCTTAATAGCCTGGGCGACTCGTAAAGTTATATTGGGTGCTGTACTAGATAGGGCTTATCAAATGCTTAGCCCAGTGCCTGGCGCATCTCATGTATTCAATAAAACATCAGATATTGTTATAAATATCCCAACTTTCTAACACAACAGTAAATAAAACTACCTCCACCCAATGGAATACAATCAAATAGGACCCACGTCCCTAGAGTTGTGGTTAATTGAGAATGTCACCCTTTTTGAGTAATTCCTGTCCACTGCCATGCATGTTAAAATGTATAAGATTTCTGACAAAGGCACTGGGAATTTCTGGAGAGTGTTAAAGTAAATGGAAAAGAGAGTGGGAAGGAGGGGCTCTATTGAGTTTGAGTCCCTAGGGAGGCAAAAGCCACTGGATCAATGCCACCTTCCTCAGTCAGAGCTCAGCTCGCCTGAGATGTCACATTGTTAAGGAGAGAGCAATGGTGTGTAAAAACCCTGGAAACTGAAAGGAGGAGAACGGAAATTTGACTTTTGGCAACTCGCTTGTGAGCATTCTCCTTCCTATTGGAGAAGTGGGCATTCTTAATGCTTAAAATAGTGATTAGAAGCGTGCCACTTGACACAATAGATGCTCCTTAGAAATTAGGTTTAATTATAATCATTTACTATTCATTCCATATAGGATGATTAGAAATATGCAGTGTTCTCATCAATATCTAGAAAAAAATTAAAAGGCCACACATCTTGATAGTCACAAAGTTGTTATGTCTTCCAGATTTTATTAAATTTCTAGGCTTTAGAAGTCCAGAAGCATCAGGATTTCCCCCAAATCCTCTGGTGTGAGTCTGATGCCCAGATTAATTAGATTAATGTGTTAATTAAATTAATTGGAAAATTGAGCACAGATACTTGTGGATTCATAACAAATGCCCTTGTGCATAACTAAAGCGACAAGTACTTAGCCTGGATCTGCTGAATCGCCACCATTCCTAGAAGACATGCTCTCGGGACGCTCCAGGGGCCCAGCTGAGGCTGACATTTGCAAAAGAAGCCGATCTTGAAGTTTGCTGTAGTTAACAGTGAAGGGGGGAAAGTGATGGAAAATCTGCAAGTTCACAGACCACATCCTGTTCATCAACTCTTTGCGCAACACCTGTCATTGGACAAATAAATGCTTTCCTTCCCGGAGCCCTGCATCGCCATCAGTTTGTTTGCAGAGAAACCAGCGGTCTGTGACATTGCTTTCAGATGAAAGATCAGGGCTGTCCCGTCTGGAGACAGCGAATGTGTATGAGGGGTGGGGGGCATCCAGAGTGGGTGTGCACTGAGAGAGTGGGTCACATCCTTTGATGACTGAGATCTGTTGGAAGCCTCTGAGGAACTATCCATAGTTTAAAAAAAAATATATATATATATTATTGATTTTTTACAGAGAGGAAGGGAGAGAGATAGAAAGTCAGAAACATCCTCAGCCGCCTCCTACACGCCCCACAGTGGAGATGTGCCCGCAACCAAGGACCATGCCCCCGACCGGAATTGAACCCGGGACCTTTCAGTTCGCAGGCCGACGCTCTATCCACTGAGCCAAACTGGTCTGAGGTATCAATAGTTTTAAAAAGAGAGCAGCTAAAAATTAAGTGAATTACACATCTGATGAACAGAATAAACTGGTGAATATAATAGAATCAGGGGCACAGAAAGGGAGTGGACTGACAGTTCTCAGGGGGAAAGGAGTGAGGGGATGCAGGGAGAGACTGGACAAAAATCATACACCTATGGGTAGGACAATGCGGGGGGAGGTAAGGGTAGAGGGAGGGGTAGAAGCCGGGTGGGGGAGGGAACTAAAGTGGGAAAAAAGATAAACAAATGTAATAATCTGAACAATAAAGATTAAATTTAAAAAAAGAGAGAGCAACACGTTTGAAATGGCACTTCCTCATATTTTGAAATGGCATACAGGCGACCCTCAAACAATGTAGGGATTAGCTGCACTGACCCCCCACACAGATAAAAATCTGTGTATAGCTTTTGACTTCCCCAAAATGTAACTATTAATCACCTACTGTTTACTAGAAGCCTTACCTATCACATAAATGTGTGTTGCTTAATACACATTTTGTATGTCATATGAAGTATATACTCTATTCTTATAATAAAGTAAGCTATAGAAAGAAAATAATCATAAGGAACATGAAATATATGTACACTATTTCTTGAAAAAAAATCTTCCTACAAGGAGACCTGCACAGTTCAAACCTGTCTTGTTCAAGGGCCACCTGTACTTGCAGGAAATAGTTACTTGGTTCATGGGCTGATAATAAGGCTCATGTCTTATTTTCCATTTGTTTGTTTATTGTGGTAAAATACACAGAACATTTTTGTGTACAGTTCTGTGGGGCTAAGTACATTTACATTTATTTCCAACAATCACCGCTCTCCATCACCAGATCTCCTCTCAACTCTTAAAAGTAACTCTGTTACCACCAGTTAACAGTAACTCCATATCCCTGCCTCCCCCGGCCCTCACTGCTGGCAGCCACTGTTCTTTCTCTGATTTTGAACTTCCTTAAGTAACTCATAGAAGTAGAACTGTGTAATACTTGCTTTGCGGCTGCCTCATTTCACCTAGCATAGTATTTTTCATGGCTAATCCATATGGTAGCATGTGTGAGAATCTCCTTCCTTTCGAAGGTGCAAATATCCCATTGTACATATGTCACATTTGTTTGTCCATTTATCTGCTGATGGATGCTTGGATGATATTCTGAATAATGCTGCTGTGAGCACACATGTACAAAGATCTGTTTTAGTCCCTGCTTTCAGTTGTTTTTGTTTACTCAGAAGCATTGCTGGGACATATGGGAATTCTATACGTATTTAATTTTCGAGGAACTATCCAAAGGAATCCATACTGGTGTGTGTGTGTGTGTGTATGTGTGTGTGTGTGTGTGTGTGTGTGTGTTTCTCTCTTCACCTCACCTGCACCATGCGCCATGCACACACAGACACATACACACTTTCTCTCTTCTTTATTCAGATTGGTATTAGCAGGGGAGAATCATTATGAAGTCCATTAATCTTCATTTTTCACAGCAAGATTCATTTTTTTTTTGCATTGGAAAATGCAGAAATGGAGCCACACAGCCCTTCGTCAGCAGCTAAGATTTCTAAATGTGACGCCGAGCGAAAATTAAACACAGGAGACCAGTCACAGCTCTAATAACACAGTGATTTCTGAATAAATAGACTGAGAATGATGGCGATGAAAACAGTTTTCTCTAACAAGGGGAAGTGCACAGGGTAGTAATATTTGCCTCGGATATGCTTTGCATAAGGGATTAACATTCCTGAAAGCTCCTCATTTTCCCACCGGAGAATTTGTATCTTCCATCAGTCAAATTGTGGTTAATTACCATATTTCAAGGAGCAGCTCGTTAATTCATTAGCTCAAAATAACGATATTTATATAGCAAGATAACGCGTAATAACAGATAACGTGCATGGCTCTGCCAATAGAAATTATCTCTCGAATTCGTGAAAGTTGCAGGCGGTGATCACACGCTCAAAGTTTGAAACGGCCATTAATTTCCACTTCAAAAATGGAAGGCATTTTGAACTTGGAAATGAAATAATTTTGAAACTGTATCTCCAAGGAAGATCTTTCTCTTTTCATTTGATCAGTTTCCACTGGCTGTTAGATGTTGACAAAGTAGGATGCAATCGAGGGAATAAGAAGCTGGCATGGAGAGAAAGATGATGCGGACAGGAGGAGGTGGAAGAGGGATAAGGGGAATAAATGGTAATGGAGGGAGACTGGATGGGGTGATGAACACACAGTACAATTTTGTTAACTAGCGTCACCTCAATAAATCCAATTAAAAGGGGGAAAAAGATGACAATTTAGGTGAAGGGCCTTGAAAGAAGAGAATAGAATTTTTTTCTCTTCTCAATTGTCAGATTACAGCAGGAAGGTTAGGGAGAGGTAAGGTAGATAAGAGATCAACCAGAGGACTTGTATGCATACAGATAAGCACAACCAATGAACACAAGACACTGGGGGGTTAGAGTATGCCTGGGAGGGGGGGCCAATGGGGAGATATGTACACATCTAATACATTAATAAAAAAAGAAAGAAATACAAAAAAATAAAAATGAAAATAAATTCACAAGCTGGAAAACAATATGCTGCAATTTCAGGTAAAAAAAATATAAAATATATATTTAGCATAGTGATTTCAAAGCTTCTGATGCAAAGTTACCCCTATGACGCTAACAACGCCAATGATTGAAAAAGTAACTTGCTTCTTTTCAGTTGTTTTGTTTTAAAATTAATTTTAGCATTTCTATGATATATGTTCAGGATGAATGAAAGAATGGTGATGAAAAAACACAAGTGTCCACTATTCAGGAAGTAACATCATTTAAATGAGAGGAAACATTGATTTACATGTTAAATTTTGTGACAGATGTTATGAGTATGTCTTTATAGCATCACACAGTTTCAACTGCTGTGCTTTCTGTATATGGAGCAAAGCTGAGGTCACGAGCAAAGGGATATTTTCAGGAGAGTTAAAGTCACTTTGCATTGCAACTTACCTAAAATGCTACTTCACTCCTTTCAAAGAATGGAAGAAAATCTCCCCAAAGATGCATGCCATCCCTACACAGACAGGAGCTCTGCCTTTTGTCCTGGTCCCACAATTTCCCTGCTTCCTCCGTCTGAACTAAGTCTCACACACGACAAAGACATGTTAGCAGCTGGAAGTCTATTTGGAGAATCTAGTTTAATGAAAAGTTTCTTTTTTATAACTCTGCAACTTGTACAGAGATGAATATTTGTAATGCATAAGTACACTAGTAACTATTCTGATTGGCCCAATATCACGGTAAAACTGAATGTCCCTTATACCTTTTCAGTTTTCATCACTTCATGATGATCACAGAAACCTGGTCCATGTGTTCTCATGAGCATCCATCTATGCCTGGAACATTCTTTGTGTGGTCTTTTCCTAGGCTTACCTCCTTTTCCTCCTCTTTCAGGTCTTGGCTTAGTAATCACTTCCTCCAGGAAGCCTTCCCTGATCCTGTGTGTGCACAATATGTTGCTGATTCTTTATCCACCCATCTTGCTTTGTGCACCCAAGCTACTCCCAGCAACCACTAGTACAATCTCACACAGTGTGGTGATTATCAGTTAATATATTGCATTGTATCCTCACTAAACCTGCTGATTAGTAATGAGACCCTCCTGTTATAAATTAATCCTGAGAGTAATCTAATACAGTGCTTGCCCCATCATTGATACTTTTTTAAAAAATATATTTTATCAATTTTTTACAGAGAGGAAGGGAGAGAGATAGAAAGTCAGAAACATCGATGAAAGAGACATCCATCAGCTGCCTCCCACACCCCTCACTGTGGAGATGTGCCCGCAACCAAGGTACACGCCCCCAACCGGAATCGAACCTATGACCCTTCAGTCCGCAGGCTGACGCTCTATCCACTGAGCCAAACCGGTCTCAACCATTGATACTTCTTAATTGTGCAGTGTCCATCATCTTCTCTAAACAAAACTATCCATTCGTTATCTGTGGTCAGAAGTGCTACATTTGCCACAGAAAGCTTAACTCATGTTTATCAGCATTTGCAACTGCCAAGTCTAGAGGCACAGATAGTCACATCCTGGCGTGTTCTATTGTCTCACTGTCCCACCTGTACGTGTGAACTCATGGATTTAGTCTGGATTAGTGCTGCTCAATATTGAATGGCCTAAAACAGCTCCTCTTTTAAGCTTAGATCACAAGTCAAATCACCAAGTTTTATTTTGTTACAGTGTTTATATTGCTCCTTTGAATGAACAGTATTAGTTATGAAGGTAATGAGTCTGTAAACATGTGTAATGTTCATTAAAACATTTGTTAAACAGCCACAAAATTAACTCTTTATGAATAGTTCGGTGGTAATAACGATAGAGAAAAGCTCTAGCGTAATTTTTTAAATTTTATTTTTCAGTTACAGTTTTCATTCAATTATATTTGATATTCATTTCAAGTGTACAGCATATTGGTTATACAAGCATAGACTTTACAAAGTTTTGAATTATCCTATTACTTTACCTTCTTTTCATAAAACAATAGGATTGAGCAATTACCTAGGTGGTTGAGACTCATCAGTTTTTAAATGAGATTCCAAATAACAGCACTAACACGACATGAAAGAAGAGATGTGTAAACGCAGAGGAGCGGCTTTAATAAATCCGGCCTGTCTCTATCATCTGTCACCCGACACAGGACACAGAAACGGGAAATGAGGCTGGCTTTGCGATCGAATTGCAAATAGCATCCCAGGCAGGTGGAATTCAAAAGCAAACTACAGCCAATAGACCCTTTCTCACTGACTTGCATCAGACATGCGGCCTGAGAGACCAGTGAGAAGTCTGGCCTCGTCCTTCTCAGAACTATGGAGAAAGGGGACGCAGTAGCTTTGTTTCAGGGAAATGCTTAAAAAACAGGGTTGTTAATTTCTCCCTAACTTAATGTTCACAAAACAAATAGACTATATAGATAGGGAAAGATAACATGCTCAAAGTTATGTTCCTGAAAATGACTGACAATGTTTCAGTAAGATAAAAACCCATCTTCATTGAAAAGATTGATATGTAGTCATATACAGTGGTACCTCGAGATACGAGTTTAATTCGTTCCGTAACCTTGAGGCGTGGGAAACTATGAGACACTCGAGTCGCGGTAAACTGGTGGGTCGTGTGCAGCCGGCCGATCCGAGAGATTACTCCTATCTCAAATGTTGCTCGTATTTCAAAGCAAAAATCGCTCCCTCCATGGCTCGTTATCTCAAAAATCTCATATGTTAGGGCACTCGTATCGCAAGGTACCACTGTGTGTGTGTGTGTGTGTGTGTGTGTGTGTAATATATATATATATATATATATATATATATATATATATATATATATATATATATATATAATTGTGTGTCTGGGAGGGATTTTTTCCTATAGGTAAGTGTTATCTATATTTAATCCTAGGTCCTAACTTTTCATTTTTTTTTTATGGGAGTACGCTCTGGGTGTATTTTATAATTCACATCTTGCATGAAAACAGATAGACATTGACAACTGAGAGATTTCTATTGGTAACAATATATTTTACAATTTAGAATTAAGTGGTAACTGACATAGTTCACACTATTTTGGGTTTGGTACATACAATTAGTTTCACATAATATGCATATTGCACCATCTTAAATTAATGTAATACAAATTAATATTCACATGCATTTTTAAAGACCCATTAGAGATATTGCTGTGGAGTATTTTATTCAGAAAAGTTGACATAAATCAATCCCTAAAACTGATTAGGTTATGTCCTTATCTATTTGTTGGCCCTATTGTGTTTCTCTAAAAAATGGGAGAAAGAAAGAAAGCTGAAATAATTAAATGATTTTATAAGTTGATAAAATGCTGACCTTAGTATTATACTTGGGTATCAAATTTTATTATAATTGTCCCTTGTCTTCACTGTTAAATTTTAATGCATATTAATGATGTAAATTTTTTATTACCTGAACACACACACACATTTCTTATTATACATGGTGTTATCATAGTTATGTTCTTTTAAGAACGTGACTTTTGCAGCACTTATCATTAAGTTGATACAGTTACAGCACAAAAACAGACACTAAGACTGATTTAGCATCACAATCAAGAGTACTTGAAAATTGCTAAAAGCATCTGTGCAGAGAAACATCTATTTAATAATCTCTTCACTTTTATTGAAGAAATTTCCTATCTTAATAAAAACTTAAGAACTTGGTACAGTTGTCAGAGACAATATCATCCCAGTGTATAGAAGTGATGTATAGGTATCATAACATGTCATAAGATAAATTACCAAAATAAGCCTGACAGGAGAAAGAATATATTTCGTTTTTGCAACACTTTTTCGGAGTATAAGTTCATGCTTGCTGTTTTCTATCCAATAATAAGAAAATTCAGTACTTTAGTAGGTAGCAAGGAGAAAATATATGTCAACCATATAACTGATGGACTAATTAATTAGGTTTCACTCTCAAAGAATTTTTTTTATAGATTAAATGACTTAGAGGTCTCTGCTTGTAAATAAGCACTTTTTCAATACAAGGCCACAACTCAACCAGTACTTTGTACCGTATCATCGCTAAGAGTCTCAGTAGGCGTATGAATTTGTATAATGAGCTCTTTAGAACAGATGACTGCAGCCCCCACTTATTTCATCTGAGAAATCCACCACAGCTATTACCCATATGCAACTTAATCCTATTGTGTCCTAAGCCATCATTGGAATTCATCGGTGCGAAAGCAAACAATCATACGATGCCTCTGAAGCACATGACAGGGGAAACCAACAGCCTCGCCATTGTCTCTGACCAAGCAGAGAGTGCTGAAGTGCGCTTAGAAGACAGGCCAGCCCGGGCTTCCAGAATTAATGAAGAACAAATGTTCTCGGTGACACGCAAGCCTGCTCTCCTCTCTGTGGGATGAACTTCATTCTTCTTCCGTCAGCTAATGAGCGTTTCTTTGTAATCTTTCTCGCTGAAGGACCTCGGGGCCTTGTATCGTTATTGAGTGAACACAATGTCACCTCAGCTGGCAGGAATGTTTCATCTCTTGTCAGAAAGAGAGGTCTCCTTGTGTCATCTGGAGAAGGCACCAGGGTGGGACTGGCAATTGAGAGCAGACGTTTCAATCGGTAAACGGAACCTGGTGGAGATGTTTAACCTGCTGGGGGTGTTCAGATCGGAATATTTAATGTCTCTCTCTTGGAATTTAGGATGTTTATTGTGGATGAAGAAAAGTCAGATCTCTCTCTTTCTCTCTCATTTGGTTTGAAGAACATGCATTTTTTTATGATATCATGCGCAGATAAGCATGTGGGTACTTTTGATCCCCAAATCATGTTGACACAATCTGTGTAACTCAAACGCCCATATTGATTCAATTAATGGGCAAAAAAAAAATGGGCAAGAGAGAAGGGGTAGGAGATTATAAACAGTTTACCAAAGAAGACAGTAGCATGATATTTTTCTTTGAACGCCCAATTTAACAATAACAATGACAAAAAAAATATATCAGGGAATACTAATGCTTTGGTATTGTGACAATAAGGATACCAGGAGGTATTATGTAAAGTGACAGTCATAACTTATATCGGCAAGCAGGATTCCAGGGAGCTGAAATATTAGCTCTGATTCTCTGCATGGAAGTGCATTTGGATGTGAATTTAACTCTCTATGGGTTAAGTCCTATCATTTAACTATAGAGCTTTTTCCAGTCTTCTCAATGTTATTCAGGTACTTTTTCATATAAAGTAGTATATATAGAAAGTATAAAACTTGTTTTTTTTTGATGATTAAAGGCAGGGATGGTTAACTTCTAAAGTGACACACAATTCTAAATAAGAAATCTTTATTCATTTATATTTAAAGGACTAAATTACAATTTTTAGCCAAGAAGATGGATGATGAAGCTCATAAAACCTTGGCTTTGGGTTGCTGGAGAGCAGACATGCTTGTAGTAATGTCCAGCCTGAAATCCTGGGCACCAGAAAAACCTTTCTGAGCCTCAGTTCCTCCCTCTGTGGAAATGGAGATAGTGCATGTAGTCCATGTCCTACACGCTGATTAAACAGTGAATGGAATGAGGCATCAATCATGTTTCTAGCTTCTGTAAACTTGGCGCTATAATATCCCTGCTGTATGAATATACTGGACATGCCTCGACCTAGACAACCCAGTAATATGCTGGAGTCGTCTTGCCTTGGTCTCCTACCTCCCTTGCTTTCCAACCCCCCATATAATTGCTACGCCTGGGGTTGGAGTTTTGAAATAGAAGCCAACCAATCCAGAGTCTATTTATTCAGGTCTCATAATCAGGCTACTGTACGTTTGCTTTAATGGCTGCAGTGTACAGTACCAACCACAACTAGGGACAGCTAGTTTTTCAAACTAGGCCATTCTAATTCTAACTCTACCTTGGCCATACTTTCCACAGTAAAGGCTCGTGCCCACAGTTCCTAATTCTCCCTCTGCCTCATGATGGACCCCGGTGCTTACCTCTGTACCCCCCTCCTACCCCAGTGTCATAGCCCACTTCTCTTGGGAACTGTGAGTAATAAATTCCCATAATTATAGTTGTCTCCTTACCTGTTGGCCTAACTAGACCTTAAATAATATATTAATATACTATTTTAAATCACTAGGTTATTTTTATACCTAGGGCTGATTAAACTTATGTTTATGTAGTAAATATATAATAATTAATTATTTAGAATACCTACCTTTATGAAGGACAGGTAGTTTACCAAAATAACTCAGAGGAGATAATGTTTCAAGTTATTTTTTTATTTAGGTTGTCTTGTTTTAATAGGTATTATGCGCATTATTGAGCCACTCTAAAAATATTTGCAGGTATAAGTAGAAGGAAGTTGGTTTTCTTTTCACTTATTCAAAATTCATTCAACAAATATTTGTTATGCACCTACTATGCTGGTAGGCACTCTTTTGGACATTGGGGATATAGTAATAAACTTACAAACATCTCTATTCTCATAGGACTTAATAAATTAGTGTGGAAAATCAAAGATAAATAATCCAAAAAAAAGATAAATAATCCTATCTAATAAAAGAATGGTATGCAAATTAATTATACCCACAAGCCATGCCCACCAGCCAATCAGGAACAAGTATGTAAATTGACCCAACCAAGATGGCTTCAGCCACAGAACAAGCAGGAGGCTTGGGTTTCCCTGGCAATAGAAGAAGCCAAGCTTTCCGCACACCCTGTTAAGCCCAGGCCTCTACTCAAGGCTATAAAGTTTCAATTATAGAAGATAAATAAATCTCAACAAAAATGGTGGCAGCCATGAAGCTGGAGAGAGCAGGAGGCTTGAGTTGCCCTCAGTGATGCAGGAAGCCAAGTTTCTGCAGCCCTGGCCTGCCTTGGCCTCCACTTAAGACTACAAAGTTTCAATTTTAGAAGAGAAATAAATCCCAGATACCAGAGCCTCCATTTGGTTCACCTGGGTGCGTGGCTGGCCTGTAAACCACCACAGACCCCTCACCCAGGCTGCCCCATGCTCCAAGGGAACTCCCCCGTCAAGGGGTCCCAGATTGGAGAGGGTGCAGGCTGGGTTGAGAGACATACATCCCCATGCACGAATTTCATGCACCAGGCCTCTAGTATACCATAATTTTACATGAGGTAGAGATAAATGATGAAATGAAAAAAAAAATCTAATGCAGTTAAAGCTGACATAATATGTTTATGTTGTGTTATCTGTGGGAGACGGGGAGAGTCAGACAGAGTGACCAGGCACTCTGAGAGTGTTTGAGTATGAACTAAGAGCTAACTATGAAGATATCTGGAGGAAAAGTATTCCGGACAGAAGAAAAGAAAGTACAAAGAGCCTATGTGAAGAGCAAGATCACGGATTAGAATGGAGATTGCTATCACTGGGGCGTCATGAACCTGAGGGAAAGTAGGACGTGAAGTCAGAGGGAAAATGGGAAACGGAAGGAGGATCAATGGGTTCTTGAAGGTAATGCCTGGAGATGGGAATCATCTGGAACAACTGGCTGATATTTTAACAGAATGACCTTGGCTCTTCTACTAAGAATGTACTAGAGGAGTTCACAAAAGCAGGGAGAGCTAGGAAGCTATCCCAGCCATGGAGGGGAGAGAGACCTTGGTAACTTGGGCAGGAGGTTTCCAGTAGGAGTGGTAAGAAGTCAGCTTATTGAGAAGAAACAATTAAGTGGACTTTCTAATAGATTGTATGTAGGGTATGAGAAGGGAGTCAAGGAAGGTGCCACATTTTTAACCTGGAAGCATAGATTTACTCTTCATTGGAAGGATAATTTGATGGAGGGGAGAGGGTTAAGAGATGCTCCGTTTGGTGCATTTTAAGTTTGAGATGATTATTGAAAACCCACGTGGAGGTGTTAAAATAGGGAGTGTGGTATATGGTCTGAAGTTCATGGGATATTCAAGCCAGAAGTAATTTGGAAGTCATTGGCATATCAATTATATCTAACAGCATCACTCTAGCTAAGTCTGCCTAAAGAGCAAGCATACATAGTACACATCAACACATTATCCTGAAGTGATACTCATCATGTCAAAAAAGTACTATCAACACCAAAAGCCACCCTCCTCTCCTTCCAATCTCTGCATACTTGAAGGATACTTTGCCGAGTGTATTTGTTAGTTTGGCAGATATGTTCCTTCAGCACTCTAGAGATATCAATCCAAGTTCTCTGGATTTTATTTTTCTGTCAAGCAGGCAACTGTCATTCTGTTGCTCCTTTGATCATAATATTTATTTTTCTCCCTTCTGGCTGTGTTAAAATTTTTATCTTCTTTCCTTCTTTTCAGATGTTGTACTAGGAGGCGACTTTGATTAAATAACTCATTCTCTCTGTGCCTAAGGTTATTCATCTCTGAAAATGGGAGTGGGATCATTACCTTCCCTTACTGCAATTAACATTACCTGTTAGACTATTAAAAACATCAGTTTACTTTTTATCTCTAAAATAAAAATATAGTGCCTTTACTGGGACCTTTAGCCTGGTACTTACTTTGAGAAAACATCATATGATTCAATCTTTAATTATTTTTTAAAAGATACTCCCTGAGTTTATCTTTCACGCAAACTACATGAAACTCTCTGTCATTATTTTCTATATTTAGGCTTCACTTTCAGCCCCAAACAGATGAGACTTTTCCCAGGCGAGAGAGGAAGGTGATCTGGAAGGTGTTTCATTATGATCCAGAACTTAAGCTCTTAACACATTAGTCTGTTTTTTGAATGTATTGTTGAAGGTATTACATATTTCCCCCTTTTCCCCATTGACCCCCGCCATCTTGCACCCCACCTCCAGGCCTTCACCACACAACAAGTGTTATTTCACTGAGAAGCTTGCCAAGGCTGGAGCAAATAGGGAGAGATATTTGAAGCCTCTGCATCTGGCCTTACAGTGCTTCAGTGACTCATAGAGAACATAGTAAAGGAAAACACCTTCTATGAACCAGAGCCAAACACAAGACAGAATAAAATAAAATAACTCAGGCCTGCGTTAGTTTCATGTGTTCCATGGCATGCTGAGGCTCATGCTGAAAACCCTTTCTTCTTTCGTATAATCCCCCTCAAAATATGCCTCTCACTCTTTTCTAAGAATTCCTTTCCACCTGTAGCACTCTGAGATAAAGCCCTTGACCTGCATAGAAAAGATGAGGAAAAGGAGGAAATCTAAATAAGCTTGACTTCCTTCAACACCACAGGGGTCAACAGATATCCAAGACACTTCATTTTTGTTTTTATTTAACTTAAATTCTTTATTGTTGGAAGCATTACATAGGTCTCTTTTTTCCCCCATTGATCTCTCCCTGGTCGTTCCCACACCCCAGCACATGCCCTCACACTCCCCATCTGAGTCCATTGGTTATGATCATGTACATGCGTACAAGTCCTTTGGTTGATCTCTTACCTCCTCACTCCCGCCTTCCCTCCGTAAGTTGGACAGTCTCTTTGGTGCTTCTATGACTCTGGCTCTATTTTTTTTTTTTATTAGTTTATGTTGTTCATTACATTCCATAAATAAGTGAGATCATGTGATATTTACTAGTATCTTTCTCTCACTGGCTTATTTCGCTTAGCATAATGCTCTCTAGGTCCATCCATGCTGTTGCAAATGATAATAATTCCTTCTTTTTCACAGCAATGTAGTATTGCATTGTGTATATGTACCACAGTTTTCTAATCCACTCATCTGCTGATGGGCACTTAGGCTATTTCCAAATCTTAGCTCTGGTAAATTGTGCTGCTGTGCACATAGGGGTGCATATATCCTTTCTGATTGGTGTTTCTGTTTTCTTGGGATATATTCCTAGAGGTGGGATTACTGGGTCAAATGGGAGTTCCATTTTTAGTTTTTTGAGGAAACTCCATACTGTTGTCCACAGTGGCGGCACCAGTCTGCATCCCCACCAGCAGTACAAGAGGGCTCCTTTTTCTCCGCATCCTCACTAGAGCTTGTCATTTGTTGATTTGTTGATGAGAGCCACAGTTTGCCACTCTGTTGACTAATGAGTTTGCCGACCACTGACCTAGACTCTTGAATCCAATAATTATAGGCTGTTATTCCTTGTGATGAAGCCCCTATCTCAGTGGGCTTCATACCGCAGTTTGCCAACCACTGTCTGAGAAGATTTTCATGACTTTGAGCATGTTTTCTTATGTCGCTCAGCCTTCTATATGTCTTCTTTTGAAAAGTATCTATTAGATACTTCGCCCATTTTTTGATTGGATTGTTCATCTTTTCTTTTTTAAGTTGTATGAGTTCCCTATACATTTTAGAGATTAAACCCTTATCAGAGATAGATAACATTGGCAAATATGTTCTCCCATGCAGTGGGCTTTCTTGTTACCTCCTGCTTTTTGAAACTTGCATCAGAGAAAACATCAACTGAAGCTTCCTCAGTTAAACAATCATTCCTGAATGTCTTTGGATTCATTAAGGAGGCATCCTTCTGTAAAAAGCTGAAGATTTGACTAATGGTGGCTGAAACAAATAGCAGTTTATTTTTCTCAGATATCAGCAAGTAAATATGTAGGCATTCCAGGCCTGGCAAAGTTGCTACAAGTTTCAAGCAGGCACCCTGACTCCTTATATTGCAATATCCTACCCCCCTTTTCATAGACGTCAGGACTTTTGCTTTCTGCCTCATGACTATAGAATGGCTATTTCATGTCAAGATGTAAAGAAGGAAAAGAGTGGGAAGATTACTCCCCTGAATTTTTTACCTTTTTATTCAGGAACATTCCTTTCTTTCCAGAAACTTTAGATCTCATTGGTTATAAAACAGATCAAATGACTCCCCTTAACTCCTGAGAGAGATGGAAAATGTACTTTCTCCCTAGTTTTGGTAGTAGTAGAATGCGAGTGAGGAAGAAAGCTAAGAGTTTTGAGGATGGCAACTATAGTACCTACCATAATGCACAAATGTAATTGGAAATCTTGACTACATATTGTCCACTAGACATTATTCTCTATATTACCCTGACATAAAGTGATGAAGCATACATTTCAGCATAAACAAATAACATACCTACAGAAACCTGATGACTGTTGCCACACCTGCCTCATGATTTCTGATATCCCTTTGTGTAATGAGAGTATTCACATGTCCGTATCTGTGTTCTCTCTAGAACATAGTTGTGTGCCATATGGAATAATTTGCTTTAGGTCAAATTTGAGTAAGATGAGAGTCTGGTAATCCGCAGATTTGCTCGTATATTGTTATCTACTGGCTTTCCAGTGTGCTTTCTTGAACTAGCTTGTAATTGTTCTCCATATGTGCCCTGTATCATAGGAATATGCACATCAAAGAAAATGATGGTAAAATAAAACACTATTTGTAGTACAATGAAATTAATTGTCTGTTTGTAATGGGATCTACTTAAATTTTTTATTCAACCATTTTTTAAAACAAACAAAAATCTTCTGGCCTCGGTTAGGGATAAAAAGTTTCATATTTTTTGTCCTTGTCTGTCTCATATCATTAGGTTATCACTAGCCATGAGATGATACAGTGCATCACAGGTGGTGCCATCCATTGTAGTAGGCAGGAGGTTAGCATCTTGAAAAATGAAGTATCTGTTCATTCTCTTATGTTGGCCACTTGTTATCATTTTACGGTTAATAACCCAAGACTGCAGAGTACAAGGAAATGCAGATTTAGAAGGTAAAGAAGTGTTATAATTTGTATTACCTTCTGAATAAAAGTCCCCATTAAAAAAATAACTTCAATTCATGCAGAGCTCTGGGTCAAGGTCTGCAGGTATTATCAGTAAGGAAACTTTCTGATGATCAGGTAGATTTTGCTTTATTTTTACGATCAAGTATTTATGAGAGCCATTGTTTTACCTAAATATTACTTGAAAAACAAGGCTTTTAGTACAGGAAAGAGTCAGAGAAAGAGTGTGCTGGTGGTTTTAATAGAAATAAAAAGACCAGAACACAAAAGAATAATAGTAATAATAAAATATAAAACCTAAATATAAATACAATGTGGGGGCAAAAGTAGGTCTATAGCCGGGAGTATGTGAAACACAGAATTTATCCTTTTATTATTATTTATGAACCACAGGGATGGTGCACGAAATTCATGCAAGGGCTCAGTCTTCGCAACCATGCTGGCTCTGCCTTGGTCCTCACAGCCACAGCGGCTGCCTCCGCCTCAGCCCTCACAGGCACGGCTTAGCCTAAAAGTCATCCAGCAGGTCATCCAGTCTAATTAGCACATTATGCTTCTATTATTATAAATTATTATATATTCTATAAAGCAACTGTAAACCTATTTTTGCCCAACCTTGCATATATTCTGGCCAACGGGTCCATAACTTATTTGATAATAAGTGAAAAACCAATTACTTTCTATAACAGTGCATTGGGTCCAGAGTCATTTTGAAGCTATCTGAAAGTCAATTAAAATGCTTTTAAAATTTATTTTTATTATTTTTAGAGAACAAGGAAGAGGGAGAGAGAGAAACATCAATGATGAGAGAGAATCATCAATCAGCTGCCTCTTGCGTGTCCTTAACTGGGGATTGAGCCGTAACCTAAGCATGTGCTCTGATCAGGAATCAAACCTTGATTTCCTGGCTTCTAGGCTGATGCTCAACCATTGTGCCACACCAGCTGGGTTGAAAGTTAATTTTTGAGTCTACACTAAAGCTGGTTCTAGAGTGAATCAATTTAAAGGCTTTGTATTTTATTTGGCTAAATTGATAGATTACAGACAAGTAAACCTATTTAAGATTATATATAGCAGTAGACTCTGTTATTAATGCTTTAAGTAGATGTTGTTATTTATGCTTCATTCTTCAAATCTCTCCAGCATTAAAACATTCATAATTATATATAGCAATAAAAAAGCATGACTGCTTAATATTTATTTTCACATTCACTATTTTTGTAAACATACTAAATTACCTGACTACTCTTTAATATATCATGATTTTTATTTTTTGTCATAAATGATACTTTATTACATTATAAAGTATATACTCTTTTTATTTTTATAACTTCATTTATTTTTAATTTATTATTTTTATCTAAAAATAAGTTAAGAATATCTGTAGCTATTAGTTATTAGGACACACGCCTACTATACATTCATTTCAGAGTTCTTCAGGGAACACATTAATACAATAAAGAACAGATGAATGAGCATATGGTTTGGTAAATCATGTTTATAATAATTAGATCCAGGATCACATTTAAATAAAGGGTCAGTAGCACATAAATTGGAGACTATATTTTAACACTTTTTAGTGGTAAGAGGTTAGGAGCATGGCTACCAATGTGAACAGAAAAGCCATGTGCCATGAATCAAACAAATCTAATTACCAGAATGTTTAAAACACAATAAGGTAGAACATTTCAAAAACATTTTAGTGCTATTATGAAATCTTTACCAGATGGCCACAGTTGCTACAAATCTATGACAGAGAAAAAAGTATTTCTTAATCTAGAGTACATGGGTAGCATAAGAAATGAGAGGGCAGCCCGAGCCACTTTGGTTCAATGAATAGTGTGTCAGCCTGCAGACTGAAGAGTCCTGGGTTCATTTCTGGTCAAGGGCATATGCCAGGTTTTGGGCTCCATCCCCAGGAGGGAGAAGGAAGGAGGCATCCAATCAATGATTCTGTCTCATCACTGATGTTTCTCTTTCTCCCTCACCCTTACACTCTGAAATCAATAAAAATATATTTTTTAAACATGTGTGGATGACAGTTAATACAGATGTTGTGAAAATACTTTTATGTTAGAAGAATAGCTATTTATACAACTATTTTTTAACTTTATATTTTATCTAGTTTGGAAAGGTCATGTGTATTGGCTCTCTAATAAATAGATAAAAATGTATTGAAGTGTTTTAGACTATTTTTTTGGATGAGTTCTTTGAAAACTAATTTTTCAATAGTATTAGGTCATTGCGCATATAATACATTTCCCAAATATATTTCTCTGAACATGGAAAGCTTTGTGATTTTAAGGTAAGTTTGTCAGTACAAGATGTCATGTCACTCATTGAGTATTTTTTAGTCCTTCGGATAAATAGAAAGAATAACAGAGACAAGTTCTATAAGCTACAATATGTCAATAAGTCAAATATATAACAATCTATAAAGCCAAGACAAAAAGGAGATAATATAAAAAATAGCTGACATATTCTATATAATAAAAAGCCAGCCACCATAGCATGATGACCAGAATGACCAGAGACCAGAACCACTCTGGCCACTCTCCGGGCTGGGCCCGCCCCCAAGCAAGCAGTTAGGAGCAATCAGGCAGCCAGACAGAGTGGTTAGGAGTGATCAGGTAGGCAGACCATCAGTTAGGGGTGATCATGTAGGCAGGCAAGTGATTAGGGGCAATCAGGTAGGCAGGCCAGCAGTGAGGGGCAGTGAGGGAGGCAGATGTCCCCTTTCTGGACTGGCTCCCCACCCAAGCAAGCTGTTAGGGGTGATCAGGCAGACAGACCATTGGTTAGGGATGATCAGGTGGGCAGGCAAGTGGTTATAGGCAATCAGGTAGGCAGACAGCCCCTCCCTGGGCTGGCTCCGCCCCCCCAAGCAATTAGTTAGAGGGGATCAGGCAGGCAGGTAGAGTGGTTATGGGTGATCAGGCAGGCAGACTAGTGATTAGGGGTGGTTAAGTAGGCAAGCAAGTGGTTAAGAGTGATCAGGTAGGCAAACAGCCCCTTGTAGGGCTGACCCCATCCCCCAGCACAGAGAGAGGGAGGCCCAGGCCAGCCACGCCATTGCACCCCATGCCTGTCGCCTGCAGAGGGAGGCCACCAGAGGCAGGGGAGGGGAGGTAGCGCTACACAGATGGCAAGCTTTGGGGGTGGGGCCAGCTGCCTGAAGCTGGGGGAAGGAAAGCCATGAGAGGTCCTGATTCCTATCCAAGGGGCCCCAGGTTGTGAGAGGGTGCAGGCCGAACTGAGGGACTCCTCCCCCACCCCACAAGTGCATGGATTTTTGTGCCCTGGGCCTCTAGTTTTTTATAAAATTTATCTCTACTTAAGGTATCTCCGCCATGTCTATATAAATCATTGTAACGGTAGTTACTATATGGATAATAATTTTACTATTATGGATACTTAGTATATACTAAAATCTTCAATATTGGCTTTTTAGAAACCTTTCTCAGAAGTTCAGTTTATCACCATCTATAAGTTTCTATTTTCTCATTTCACTGCATTAAAAATTCATAGCAAAGCAGATAAAAAGCCATCCCACCTCTTAAAAGAATGTATTTGCATCAAATTTGTTTGGCAAATAATATAAGTGAGGCCTTATTAAAGAATCACAGTCTAAATTACTTTATTAAAGACTTCAAGTTAGACTCTAGTTAAAACTTCTATTTAATGTGGTCTAAATACAAATGCATTTTCTTAGAGAACCCCTCTTTCAGATCACACAAGTAACATTCTCGTAATCCAGTGCTTCTTAATATTTCATGTGAACTCATACTCCCTTGGCATCTGTCTACAATGTAGATTTTGGGTCAGTAGGTTTGGGTTGGAACCTGAGATTTCAACAAAACATGGCTGACACTGTTCGTTGGTGCACAACACTTCAACACGTGTTTGGAGAACAATCTGAGAACTCAATTAGGATATTTTGAGTATCAAGCACAAAATTAAGTACAAAGACTATAATTAGTTAAATTAAAGATATAAAAGCAATGTAAAATTTAGGATCATGATAAAATTTTATGGGACATAGTAAATGTTTAAACACTAACCTGAACATAGTAAACATTGAAATACTAACTTGTAAATCTTATACCATATGCTATTGAATGACTAGAGACTATTTATAGAGAATAAAAAATGGAAGATAAAAGCTTTTTTACTCCTTGAAGGGCATGATATTGAAATTTACTTGAATAATTGTTAATTTAGCTTCCAAAGATGGATTTCAAAGAGTTTGCAGACTCCTAAAAATATCTGCGGACCATGTGTGCAATGTTTCATAGATTTCTCATGTCAAATGATTATAAGAAAAAAATCCTGAAGACATTCTGAAGTCTAATATCTCATTTATCAATTTCAATAACAAAAGAAGTGGCAATGGCACCATCTATATTTACTAGGTTTACATACAAACAGTATAGATATCCATATATACATGTGTGTATACATATATAAGTATATGTATGGATATACATATGCATGCACATATAAATGTTTTTATGATTTGGTAAAATACTTAAAAGAAAATTTTTAATCAACATATTTATTTGTATTTCAGTTTATTTACTATCTTAGTTGCACTCATATTGAGGAATAAATTAACTGTAGCTTCATTTCAATGCATCTGGGACAGAATATAGTTATGCTTATTATTTACATATTTGTACTCACATTAATCTTGAATTATAACTGTAGCAATACAGTATAAGTGAGTTTATCATTTTGAAAATAATTACACTTCAATTTTCTTTGCATAACATTTATAGAAACAAAACGTGAAAATACAACACATAGCTTTAAATTGCATTGTTATAAAATATGGAAGTAAAAAGGAGCAATTAAACTGTACTAAAATTTATAAATTGTACACAGCATAGCAATTCTACTTGCATATGTGACATTTGTGCAAAATTTTTCATAACACAGTTATTTTATAGTCACTCTAAAAGCTAGAAGAAAGTCCTCTCAAATAATTTTGGATTCTTTGAGAAGAAAAATCAGCAATAGAATATGATGAGTTACTTCTCATTGGCTAGCTGTTCTGGACATTGAAGAAAATGGAATAGAAATTTAGGAGTTAATAGGAATAATTTTGTGAAATAAAGTTTTTATTCAACATGAAAGTGATTAAACAGTCTTTCAAGAAAAAACGTAGATTATCTCAAAAGTCAACTATGATAAACTCCAGTCATAGTCTAGCTGATGACAATATAATTTTTATATAAATGATTCTGTTTGTAATTAGCAACATTTCGTATATATCATATTGTCAAAGTTTCAAATATGTATATAAATACAATTTAAATATGTATTAATTTTAAGATCCCTGTAGGGGACAGCCTTGTTATTAATACAGTGAAGTGCAGATGCTGTAGCATATGGCATCCTAACTCATATTTATGTTAATTTTATGTAAATAGGATTTTAACACAGCAACATTAATCTGTTGTTGCTTTGGTTTTCTGATATGTAACTCTACTCTCTTTTTGGATGAGATGAAAGTAGGGAGTTTAGACTTTCTCAAAAAGTCCCTTTTTAACAGTGTACAGAGCATTGACTTATTTAAGTCTTTAACACATATGCTTAAATAGAATGTCAGTTCCATAAAGAAATTAAGAATTCATTTAAATCTTGTTCTCCTGTGCAATGGAAGAAGTTATAGAAAAATAAAAATGAGAAATTTTATATCAGTGGAGAGAAGAAACAAGTTTTATATCAGCTAAATAAAAATCAATTAAATAGGTAAAATAGATGGGAGAAAAAAATCCCAAATTATGTTCTTTACTTGGGGTATGCTAATACAAGTGTGTATACATGTATTCTATTTTAGAAATTAAAATATAAAGTACAGACTATGTTTATTGAGGAGATTCTTGTTCATTGTTTTTAAGGGCTTGCTATCTGCTTTTAGTTTTACAAGCACAAAAATGTGTCCAGTCTATTTATTTATTTGCGAAATAGTAATGTAACTTTTTTTTAAAAATATATTTTATTGGTTTTTCACAGAGAGGAAGGGAAAGGGATAGAAAGCCAGAAACATCGATGAGAGAGAGTCATCGATCAGCTGCCTCCTGCACGCCCCCCACTAGGGATGTGCCCACAACCAATGTGCATGCCCTTGACCGGAATTGAACCTGGGACCTTTCAGTCCCCAGGCCAATGCTCTATCCATTGAGCCAAACCGGTTTCGGCAGTAATGTAACTTTGAAAATTTAATTTTAATTGAGATATATGCCGGGTATCACTTAGGTATACATTGGATTAGCTTTTATTTAGGCAATTTAATATATGCGTACAATGTGAAATGATTTCCACATTTTTTTCTTATGATGAGCCTTTTTAAGGTATGTTTTCTTAGCAACTTTCAAATATACAGTGCAGTATTGTGAACTATAGTCGCCATGCTGTCCATTACACCCCCTTACTCACCTTATAACTGGAGTTCGTGCTTTTTGACCTTCACCTATTTCCGTTCTCTATAGCCACCTTCTGCTCTATCTCAGAGTTTACTTTTTTGTTTGTTGGTTGTTAGACACCACCTGTAGGAGTATTTTACAGCATTTACCTTTCTCTGACTTACTTCACTCAGCATGATGGCCTCATATTGTTTTATGTCTTTCATTTCATAGTAGAAATATAATACCTGACATCATAATAGATGGAATATTATAGGATAAATTTATCTCTTTACTCAAACTGTATTAATATTGTGCTGAAAAGAAGATAGAAAATGGACTTTTTGATACTATTTTGATATTTATTACAAATTAATGGTAATTTATACTAAATTTAGATATTGTTCTAACTTTATTTTAAGTTACATAACAATATTACACTATGTTTAACACATAATTCAACATTAAAGGACATTTAAAGCAGAAAGTGAGTCAGGAAAATCTCACAAAATTGTATTGGTTTGTGATTGCATTTGTAGGAGCCTGGGAAGAATATTGCTTTTAATATTTGCCCATTTAAAAATGAAAACCTCAGAGGGAAGGCAGGGGAGGGTGGCAGGAAGGGGGAGAGATCAACTAAAGGACTGTATGAATGCATATAAGCATAGCCAATGGACACAGACACTAGGAGGGAGGGAGGGATCGATGGGGGGATGAGGACACATATGTAATGCCTTAATCAATCAAGAAAAATAATAATTTAAGGTGTTTAACATTATCCTTATTTTGTTTTTAAATTTATTTTTAACTTGTTTATTAATGAGAGAGAGAAAAAAAAGAGAGAGAGAACAGAGACCTCATTAATCAGTTGTATGACTCATGCATACACCCGGGTCTGGTTATGTGCCCTGATGAGAAACCAAACTCATGCCTCTTTGGTTTACAGGATGATGCCCCAACAAACTGAGCCACACCAGCCAAGGCACAAACATCGTTTTTAAAAGGTCAGGTTTATAATCATCTATGCTAATAAAAGAGAAAGATGCAAATTGACCATACCTTTGCAATTCCCAACAGCCAATCGGGAGTGAATATGCAAATTAACCCAACAAAGATGGCTGGTTATTTTGCCTACACAGGTGGGGTGCGGAGGGGTGGTGGATGCAGGTGTTCCACACAGCCCCAGCCGTTCCTGGCCTCCGGACAGCATGGGAAGGCTGAAAGGGGCTCTAGACCTGAACAAAGGTAGAAAGGAGGCTCTGGGCCGGAGCGAAGGAGGTACCAGCAGCCAGGGGAAGGAAGGCCCATTTTTGCATGAATCTTTGTGCATTGGACGTCTAGTGTAACTACAAAGTGGAACCATATACTATTTGGCTTTTGTAGTTTGATCAGCTGAATTAAATTCAGATCTGAATATATATATATATATATATATATATTGAGTGGCCAGATTATTATGATCACTTGACATTGTAGGCAAATTAGCCGTACACTGCATCGTATGGGATATGGAAGCCGAAGGCCTGTTTGAGCACCTTTGCTGTCTGCAGTCACCAAGATAAGACATCTCCAATTCACACAGGAACACAAGGATTGGACAGTTGAGCATTGGAAAAAAGTCACGTGGTCCGATGAATCACGTTTCCAGTTGCATCATGCAGATGGCAGAGTGAGAATTTCGCGGAAACAGCATGAAAGCATGCACCCCACATGCATGAGTACAACCCTTCAAGCTGGTGGGGGCAGTGTTATGGTTTGGAGCATGTTTTCCTGGCATGATTTGGTCCAACGTCTGAAGAGCACAACATACCTAAGTATCGCTGCTGATCAGGTTCATCCTATCATGTTGATGTCGTATCCCAGTGGAGATGGCTTCTTCCAACAAGACAATGCGCCAGGCCACGGTGCTCATATTGTGCAGGAGTGGTTTCCAGAACATGAGGGGGGCTTTACCTTGCTTAGGTGGCCCCACCATCACCAGATCTCAATCCCATTGAGCATTTGTGGGACGAAGTTAAAAGAGCCGTCAGGCAGCGGGTTCCACAACCATCAGATCTCACAGAACTGGCCAGTGCTGTCCATCAGCTATAGTGTCAGATTCCTCGCATCACCTTTCAGCATCTCGTGGAGTCAATGCCAAGAAGAATGGCCACAGTATTGAAGGCAAAGGTGGCCCAACGAAGTACTGATGGCGTGGTCTTAATAATCTGGCCACTCAGTGTGTGTGTGTGTGTGTGTGTGTGTGTGTGTGTGTGTGTGTGTAATTTGAGTTTAACGTGGAGTTAATGTCGTCTAATTTAATCCAGTGTAATTCATTTTCATTAAGTAAAGGAAGCTTTTGTAAGAATTTCAGCAAATAAATGGCATTTTTGTGGACCAATTGGTGGAGATTTGAGGAACAATACTGTTATGGCCCAGAATGACTCTTAGCCCTAATTCTCTAAATATATGGATAAATCCAAATTTCATCAAGTGATTAAAAAATGTTTTGTACTTATTTGTGATCCATGTGAGTCTCTTTTGTAGAAGTTTAAATAAGAATGTATTTCACATACATTTTAAATGAAAACCTTTATTATTTGATAATATGGGAAATTGTGACACATAATATTCCAAAAGGAACGAGATATTATCTTGCCTCCTGACATGTGTAATCTTTCCTGAATTGTGCAGTTCCATGCCTCTTACAAAGAATAAAATTGATTTTATTAGGACTATTTAAATTTTGGCACCGTGAATGCCATTCTTGTCCATGAATTGTTGCAGCTTATTGACAAGTACTTAAAAAATAAAGAGAATCACCAGAAAGAATGCAGAAATCCTGCTGTACGTATAATATCCTGAATACCTGAAATAGAAAATATTTTCTTGACAGATAGACATTCATGACATTTATGTTGGGAAATGACAAGAAAGTAGAGAGAGGTAGAAAATAAAGCATGCGTTTGTTATAGCCAAGTGATGTAGTAAATATGTTGATAAATGGTATACAATCAGAACACAACAATAGGCATCAAGTTAAGTGACCAGGCTTTTTCCCCCTTTCACTCAGGGGACAATTGTCATTCTGAAAGGTCAATAAATTCCTTTTATTCTCCAAATCTGTGGTTAGTGAAATGTCCTGGGAATTTTCAATCCGGCTCCAGGGAAAGGACACCTCACGTCGTCGTGGGCAGAATCTGATCAGATCATATATCTTTACCTGACAAGAGTTGGCAATTTACTCTGACAAGATTCTCGCCGATGAGGACGGCTTTCGGAGTGCCGGTGCCGTGGTAAAGATGTGACACGTCGTCGAGGGATGCTGTGCAGATGCCTGACAATAAACCGGCGCTTGCTAATGCAGTTTAGAACGGCTCTGAAAATTTATTAGAAACCAGAGGCTGTAAAATTACTGCTCCAGGACTGTGTTTTTTTTTTCTTTCTCTTGCTGAATATATATGCGATGTTTAATGCCCAGCACATGTTTTAAAACTTGTTTCCTGTTAGTGTAAAAGGAGTCTATTATAATGCCCATGAAATTGCATGAAATTCAATTAAATGCATGAGAGAGTAAGTAGAATGTCCACCTGTAAGCCCAGTTTGACATGATTTTTTCTTTCCCCTGATGATGGTTTTGGTCTCTGTAAATTTAAGGAGTTCCACAATGGCACTTATATTTCAAGAAACAAAAGATATTTACATTCAACTGGGGAGTAATTTAACGGAACTTAAAGATGTGTATGGCTCACAGTAGCTACATTCTATGTGCTTATTTAGAAGGAATGAAGAGAGAGTCTACAGGGAACGTTACTAGTAATTGGCAATGCAGTTGTGGCTTCGGAGTGATTCCACGCAATCTGTATGAAGTCACTTAAGAGAAAACAGAAGAAGGCAAGTTTGACACATGACAATGTTGTGTCTGTTTTTGCATTATCCCAGCTTTTTCAAAGGTATTTCCAAATAGCATTGCAGGTCAACTAATGCCTACGTGTAAATCAAGATAAAAAAATACCTTTTCACAGCTCCAAATGGGACCGAGACACTGCTTCAGATCAATGCAAATACTGATACTATATCTACAAAAAAGACCTGTCCCACAACCCTCACTCCATACCTGTTATACTCAAGGCTGTCTGCTAGCTGGTTTGGGAATGCAGCTAGAAGAGACACAGCCAAACTCTGAAGCACAAACCAACAAATGGTTATGAGTCAGAGGGATTCATCACGAGAGAGAGATAACCTTAAGGTGACCGGCCAGCTTGAAAGCATAATTAAAAGCAGAAAAATATTGATCTGCAATTTGGCCGCCCTCCCTCTCAACTGTACTTGAAGTTCTCAAGGGTATTGCGTACCTGATACATCCATCATATGAATTCACTCCAACTATTTCATTGTCTGCTGTTGGTTCAACCTTTCCCCGACCTCTTCAGTAAACACCCCATTCAGACTGTCCTCCACAGGAGTCTGTAACTCTGTCCATTCTCTCTTCCTGAGGGAAGGCATGCGAGGCTCTGGGAGGAGAATCTCATACTGGGAATACCCCAAAATGGGTGAGAGACTGGCAGTCCGATCAGGCATACCTACACAGAGAATAGAGTTTGGCAGTCGGTCCATCACTGATCTAGCCCTGTGTGAGCAGGGAGCAATTTCTGCCTTGAGGATCGTGCAGGCTCACTGCGTGGCATTGCAGGCCATGCTGCATCCTTTCTGCATCCTGCAGACGTGGCCCTCTCACTCCACCTCACCCTGATGGCAATTGCCAGCTCGTCCCCGGATGGGAGGCTGCCAAAGGGCACGCGTCCCAGAGAGACATCATTACCCGGGTTGGCGAATCCCCGAGCGCCCTGGTGAACAGCACGATCTTACTTTTACAGCGCGGGGCAGGCTTCCAGGCGCGCGGCATCAGTCCCTGGACCGTGATATGGTTTGGCACCAACCTCTCATAATCTCCCGCAAAATGTAAAGACAGAAACGATGGAATGTAGATCAATGGTATACGGTCAAATGCCTGCGAAGATGCGAATTGCTATAGGGTACGCATATTTATCAAATTCCCGGAGAATAACATTTGATGCCTTGCCTTGAATCACTTGAGAAATTAGGTACAAAAATATCGCTTCCAATGGAGGGCCAGAACTTTTTCTTTTTAAACCAGACTTTGCTCGGGTATTCATCCTGGAATTGAGGTCACTGGTAAGTCATTGAAATCTAGATGGGATGCGTGTGACAGGGGACAGGATCTTTGTAGCAGCCAGCGGGGTCCATAGGACAGTCTTCATATTCATTATTCTATTTTAGTGCCGCACGCTCAAAAAACTAAACATGCTCTCCTTTTTTTTGTCAATGATTTTTGAGAGTGAAATACATGCATATGGTGAACAATATCTAACAGTTCAATGCATAAGTAGATTCCGAATCTATATGTTGAAAATTATATTTGTATATTTCAAGAATTGTCTCCATATAAATACAAATAAATTTGTAGATGTAGCACACATACACACAAATACCTCTTTAATATATACAGATGAAAGCAAAGTACACACAGTTTCTTTCCATTTATGTCTGTAGAGATTTTATCTATGAACACCTGGCTCTCGCTTTCTTTTGAATAACTGGAGAATTAGATGACATTTCATAATACAGATTTGCTGTAATTTGATTGGGCCCAAAAATACATTTATTATTAACAGTTCCCACAATGAGCTACCTTATACATACCATTGAACATTTAAAGTAGAAAAATCTGTTGGATTAATTCTTAGGGAGAAAATTACTGCTCAATAGTCTGATAATTAAAAAAAATAGATGGTTAAATCTCCTTCAAACATTTGCCCCCCCAATTAATACTTGCCACAGTAAGTTTGAAAGTTCCTGATTTTTTATATCCTTGCTAACAATGTGTTTCTTCAAACACTTCACACTTCACTTTTTTCAATGTGACAGGTGAAAAGTGGAGTTTTTTTTTAAAGTGCCAAGCTAATGGGGGGATATCAGAACTCTAGCAACATTTTAACATGGTTGACTCAAGCATACCTTTCAGCTATAAAAGATAAGAGACACCATTTCAAAATCAAAAACATTTTCATTACATTAGTGACCGTGCATGTGATTTGCTTTTAATCAGATTAAATTAACCAGCCTATAGATTTTATTTTAATAGACAATAATTCAGGACCACCAACTAAACTTCTTGTGGATAGTTTTGGTTTTGAAAATTAATGGTAAAAGAAAGGGAAATATTAAAAAAAAGATTTTAGGCAGATAATTACACTCAATTTAAATCAATCTTTAGTGTGATAACTTAAGTAACTAGCTGCAGGCAAGTATCACGGTGATAGGATTTTTATAGTACAAATCCTGAAGTGCAGAAAAGTTTCTCCTCAGTGCAAAGAGTGGAAAACAAAAAAAGGTTCCTTTATTGTGGAATTACTGTATGTTTGTCAATGATATAAGTCACATAAGTCAATAAGTACTCAACTTAAAAGAACAAAATGCATAGTAAGTATCTGTATTGTGTGAGTTTACTTGCTAAGTTACTCATTTAAACTATGTCAGTCATGTGATTTTTTTTTTAATTCATGATGTAGCTCAAATATTCTACTCCTATATTTTTGAGACCTTTAGCTCACAAAATATACTGTCCACTCCTTAGTTAAATCTCATCCATTGTTTTATACATGAAGTCATAGAGACAAAGAAAAAGTATCTTAACCTCAATGTAGGACAAAACCTTATTTAGTACTATTCTATAGTGTGTGTGTGTGTGTGTGTGTGTGTATGAGTGTGTTGACACATTTTAATCTTTCGCTATTGAAAATTTGCTTCTTGTCCTCTTTTCTTACTTCTGGGGATTCTTGCTTAAGAATAAAGACCAAATTTCTTAGAACATTCAGCTTCGTATTTTTAGAAGGTGAAATTCTTGCCCAGCAAGAGACATATTTATACTGTGTGTGGAAAGAGTCAGATTCTCAGTTTCCCCATCTGTTCTTCCACTCTCATTTCCTAAATAAAATTTCTCTCAACTTGAAGCTACTGGATGGGGAGACTCATCTCAACTTCCAATATATAAATAAAGAAGGAAGCTTTGTATCTTAACTCATGTTAGTGCCAATGAATAGGAATTTTTTTTAAAAAAAGTCTTTTTTCTTCATGCATAGTTAAGTGACTGTCTAAGGATTTGAATCCATCATGTAACTTCATTACAAAATGCAGTGACAACTCCAAAACACAAATAATTCTGTTTACACAAAATCTATTTTTCATTCACCGTAGTTTCCTGGATATGCAGGCCTCCATCATATTGTCTCTTTGACACACGAGGTTCATGGGATATTGTGAAAAGGGAATCGATAGATTGGATGATGGGAATTTTGTTTTATCTCTCTGGAAGTAATGCACATACTTCAAATATACTTTCAATAGCTTGAATTGGATAAAGTGCTTGACATCAACTTTGCGTTTTCTCAGAAAGAGAAGAAAATAAGAAAATAGGATATTAGGGAAAACTAGAAATTTCTAAAAAGCTACATTTTATAAAGGAAGTTCCCTACATTGTTTATTAGGAAGCGATAGTAATTAAGAGAATATATTATTATTATAAGTTTGGACCAATAGTCCAGTGACTTTCGACCTTTTTCATCATGGCACACATAAAATAATTACTAAAATTCTGCAGCACACCAAAAAAAAATATATATTTTTGCCCATTTGATAAAAAATAGGAACAATTTTTATCCATTCACACCATACAACTTTTGTTGTATTGGTCGTCTTTAAAAAAACAAAAATGACAGTCTAAGAGAAAAGAGGCAGTCCCCCTGATGAAATAGTCAGGTATAGCATATTTTAAAATTCTCCTAACACACCAGTGTGTCATGGACCGCCCCTTAAAAATTGGTGCAACAGACCATTAAAACAGAATAAAAAGCTGGATACCTTTCTGGTATCCACTGACAAACTCCAGCTCTAAGGTCTGAGGACTCTGCATCTTTCCTTATTTTAGCCTTCTGAGGTCTGTCATCTTGCTCTCAAACGTATCTATGTACCTTTAGTGAAGTATAAGGGGCTTTTTCAATAATTAACATATGGGTTTTCCTGAGGATTAGGGTTTGTTTTCAAGTCTCTGTCCTGGGCAGCCTAAAATATAATTTCCTCTGCTCAGGCATCTACTCAAATTTATTGGAGATTTCTACCATAACCTTAGCATTGAGGCCAACCCCCTTGGGTATTGGAACTTTTTTAGAGAGGTGGAATGTAGACTCCATAGATCCCAGGATTCTTGCTGAGTTTGGGGAAGACCCTGTGTTCATGTCATTCTCTCTCCTTCATGATGTACAGTACAAACCAAGTGATGGTCCATGCACCAAATCCAGCTACTGCCTTTGTTTACAGTCCTCAAATTAAAAGTGTTTTTTTTTTTTTACATTTTTACATAGTCATAAATATACTAGTAAATAGTTGGAGTCCTCAAACATTGCTATCTATACTAATAAAAGCATAATATGCTAATTATACTGAAAAACCTTCCAGGCATCATTCTGGACAAAGCCATGGTGACAGAGGTTGAGGAAGATGTGGTTAGGGGCGATAAGGTAGGCAGGGGAGCCGTTAGGGGAAACCAGGCAGGCAGGCAGAGGGGTTAGGGGTTATCAGGCAGGCAGTGGAACAGTTAGGGGGAGATCAGGCTGTCAGGGCCGCAGTTAGGGGCAACCAGGCAGATAGGAAGAGAGATTAGGGGTGATCAGGCAGGCAGAGGAACAGTTAGGGATAGTTAGGCAGACATGCAGAGGCAGTTAGGAGCAATCAGGCAGGTAACCAGGCAAGCGGTTAGGAGCCAGCAGTCCTGGATTACCAGAGGGAGGTCCTACTGCTGGTTTAGGCCCGAGTCCATCCCAAAATCAATTAAAATGGCAGTCAAACATCCCCCTAGGGGTCATAGATTGGAGAGGGTGCATACAGGCTGGGCTGAGGGACCTGGTCAGGGCACATACAAGAGTCAACCAATGAGTGCATAAATAATGGAACAACAAATCTCTCTCTCTCTCTCTCTCTCTCTCTCTCTCTCTCTCTCTCTCTCTCTCTCTCTCTCTTTCTCTCTCTCTCTCTCTCTTTCTCTCTCTCCACTCTTAAATTCAATCAATACTTTTTGTTTTAATGATTTCTGCTATAGCCCAGAAAAAGTCTTCAGTAGCATTAAACACAAAGATAAAGGCCCAGCTGATAAGGCTCAGTGGTTGAGCATTGACCTATGAACCAGGAGTTTAAGGTTCAATTCCCTGTCAGGTCTCACGCCCCATTTGCAGGCTGGATCTCCAATAGGGGGCGAGCGGGAGGCAGCCAATCAATGATTCTCTTTCATCATTTATATTTCTATCTCTCTCTCTCCCTCTCTTTTCCTCTCTGAAATTAATTGAAATGTATTTTAAAGTAAAATTTTTTTTCTGTGCTCCCATAACTTAGTTTATTTCATATATGTTAAGGAAAATTTCTATCTGCATATGATCATACTGAACTGATAAATTAATTAAACAATATTTAATTTTGTTATATTTAAAATGAAGGTAGGCAATTCATATTTAAACAATTTATTTGAATGTTGTTAAAATATTAATCTCTTGAACACATTTAGCAGAAGCTTAGTTTGTGCTTTACTGAGTGAAATGATTAAAAAATGAGGTTAGAACTATACATGATAAAATTATTGTTCATCCTTCAATTAATTGGCAGACTTTTTATTAACAATGATAAAAATCTTGCCCTAATGGTTTATCTCAGTGGATAGAGAGTTGGCCTGTGAAGGTTCCCAGGTTAAATTCTGGTCAAGGGCATGTACCTTGGTTGTGGGCACATTGCCAGTAGGCGGTGTGCAGGAGGCACCTAATTGATGTTTCTCTCTTATCGATGTTTCTAACTCCATCCTCTCCCTTCCTCTCTGTAAAAAAAAATCAATAAAATATGTTTAAAAAATCTTGCTGACCATCATCAAATTAAATCACAAAGCTACTAAACAGAAAGCTTATAATTCTTGTAGTTTCCCTTTCAGGTTTTTAGTAGATCTCAAATTGGCTGTCCGATCATATATGCCTATACATAAGTACATACATATACATACATATGCACAGATATAAATATATTAATGTAAATATGTATATAATAAAGATATGTGCATGTGTGTATATAGATTTTAGTGTATACATCTTATATCTCTACCTGTACATAGATAACAGCACATCCAATTTATATATCATTATGATAAAGACAAACCAAACAGTGCTAAGTTTGAGCTAACTAAAATTGTGGTTCGAGTTTTTAAATACCTAATAACAAAGTCTTGTTTCTAAGGCAATGCCATTTGGGTTTTCTGGGAAATATTATCCTGTAGATATAGAAATGGCTCTACTCTTTTCATACTTTGCATCCAAATCTCATTTATTACCTAGAATTAATCAGGTATCTGTAGTAGTAGTAAAGTCATGTTTTACAATTGTATCATGTTTTAATTTGACTTAGGATATGGATTTTTAAGAATGAGTTAGCTCCTATTTTTCAGCTCCTAGTTGACAATAAAATACTACACAGAAGTTGTTCTCCTAACCCTAGTTGTCAGTCACAAGCCTATTTTAATAGATTTCTTTATTAAATCTATATCTCACTTTTTTTTTCATTTTACAAATCCATTTCAGAGAGATTGAAAAATACTATTGGCTTTGGCACAGGAAGAGAATAAAATGGTGATAGAAAATAAAAATGAAATTATTCATTTATGTATTTTCTTCATATGAAAAGTATCAATGTGCTTAGAGTTCAAGAAAATTGTTTTATTTTTAATATAATTTTTTCCAATTCCCTTTCAAGATATGGATGTCTTCAGACATATTTTCCACTAAATTACATGCAGTTATCAATACTTCTACTATTTTTGGAGATAAAAGGAAGCCAAACTCTTTCCTTAAAAAAATAAGTCATTTTTTTGAATCATCAGTGCAAATAAGAAAATTCTATGCCACTTATAAAGTCAGTAGTTAAGTGGTTCAACAGCATAGTAGCCTTTCCTGTTTTACAAATACGAGTAGTTTATTATGTTATCCTTTAACAGGAAGATGCTATTAAGGCTGAATAGAATTTATTTCCTCCTTCATTACCATCTATTCTAATAAAAGGATAATATTCTAATTTGACCTGATTGATCAGAGATCTTCTGGTAGTCTGGTTCTCCTTCTGGACAAAGCCACGGTAGCAGGGGCCAAGGCAGAAGCAGTTAGAGGCAATCAGGCTGGCAGGGGAGGGCAGTGAGGAGTGATCAAGCAGGCAGGCAGAGGGGTTAGGGGTAATCAGACAGGCAGTCAGAGTGGTTAGGGGCAATCAGACAGGCAGGCAGGTGAGCAGTTGGGAGCCAACAGTCCTAGATTGTGAGAGGAATGTCAGACTGCCAGTTTAGGGGTTGGGCCTAAATCAGCAGTTGGACATCCCCCGAGGGGTCCCAGATTTGAAAGGATGCAGGCCAGGCTGAGGGATTCCACGACCATGCACAAATTTCATGCACCAAGCCTCTAGCATGTGTGTGTGTGTGTGTGTGTGTGTGTGTGTGTGTGTGTTCGTGTGTGTGTGTGTTTCAAATTCAACAACTTTCATGTCTCCTTCTTCCCTCCTCCCCCAATTAACTGCCCCTGGCCACTCCTCCAGGGCAAGCCCCAGCACCCAGTGTCTGTGTCCATTGGTCATACTAATATGCACGCATGCAAGTCCTTTGGTTGATCTCAAACCCCTCCCCCCTCCCCTGAGGTTGGATGGTCTACTCAGTGCCACCTTGTCTCTGGATCCATTTTTGTTCATCAGTTTATGTTAATCATTATATCCCACATATGAGTGCGATCATGTTATGTTACACTTCTATAAAACAGAAGGAACTTTTACCATTTGAACAGCCTGGATGAAACTGGAGAGCATTTTATTAAGTCAAATAAGCCAGTCGGAGAAAGATAAATACCATGTATAGTTTAATGATATGCTATTAATTACCACACAAGAAGATAATTTATGCAGTTAGTGTTTATAAATTCCTACTCCATTATTATATACTAGTGGCCTGGTGCATGCAATTCATGCATGGAGGGTGTCCCTCAGCCTGGCCTGCACCCTCTCTGATCTGGGATCTCTCGGAGGATGTCCGACTGCTGGTTTAGGCCCACAGGGATCAGGCCTAAACCGGGAGTCAGAAATCACTCTCGCAATCTGAGACTGCTGGCTCCTAAACTGCTCACCTGCGTGCCTGCCTGATTACTCCTAACCAGTCTGCCTGCCAACCTGCTCACCGCCAGCTGCCCCCCACTACCTTCTCACCCCCAGCCACCCCACCACTGCCTTCTCACACCCAACTGCCCCCTTGCTGACCTGATTGCCCCCAACTGTCTCCCTCCAGTCTGATCACCCCCACCTACCCCTCCATGGCCTTCTCACACTCAACTGACACAACCCTACTGGCCTCCTCACCCACAACTTCCCCCACCATTGGCCTGATCACCCCCAACTGCCCTCCCCTCCTGGTCCGATCGCCCTTAACTGTGTCTGCCTCGGCCCTGCTACTATGGCTTTGTCTGGGTGGGGAC